>VMBQ01001491.1:157705-194509 GCA_007657795.1 Dreissena rostriformis
CACAAAAATGGAATTTAAAAAAGTTCTATCTAATAACTTTTTGCGAAACTGCTCAAATATGTTCATCTACGTATTGTTATCATAAAACAAAAGTTAAAAAGGGGGGTCACCGCACTTTTAACAGAGATTTTTTTGTTTAACTATCCCTACCGTCTATGTCAAATTTCCTAAAATACAGCAATTAGGCGAAACCCAAGTACCGGTACATAGACTGTTAGATTTATGCATATGCATACACATTATAGATTCTTTACAATCTTAATTGGGATCACAACGGCTTACTAAAATACAACACTAATACAATATTTAATCACAAACATAAGACCATACAGTATCAAACTCGACCTTAATCATCCATAACAGGGACTTGTTGACAGATTTCGGCATGTTTTGAAGTTTGTGATTAAATGATTTAAATTGATTAATGTAAACAACAGGACTAAAGAGCTCCAGGAAAAAAACAAGAGTGAAATAAAAGAAACAAAAAAAAAGAATAAAAAAAAGTTAACCGCACCTGGGATCGAACCACTGAGTACCTATTATGAACCTACTCGGTCACAAATGTGTGATGATTCTGATAACAAAACTTGTGGGTTGTGATAATAGCATCGGTGTTGCCATAAATATATCCTCGGTTAAATAAACTGCCGCAACACCCCTTAATATTACACATGTGTATTACAACATTTTTAAGCGTTTTCATTGGATACAAAATCGATAACTAACCAATCGCATGGATTCATTTTGGTGAAATGACGTCGTCAACATGAAATAACGTCAATATAGTAAACAACTTTTAGATCTATCAGCATTTGTTTGGTCAATTAAGATGTATTTTATTTTGTTTAAAAGCATGTGATAAACAAGATTTGACAATCGTTGTCATATCGTACTATATTTTATAAAACTCTTCCAGGAAATTCGTTAGTAAGCTCGCCAAAGACTCGCTTACTAACAACATTTCTGAACTCGTTTAATAAAATATGGTATGATATGACAATTCATGTCAGATCCTATATATATATCAATCCATGCATTATTTCAATATGCAACGGCGTTGGACTTTGAGCTTTAATTTGTTTCAACTCCAATCCTTCATTTGAACTTCAGTCGACACTTTCGTGTTACCTGTTTGATATATTTGAACGTGCTTATGGATCTTTTTAATGCATTAGCAATTTCACGCCATTGTGGTAGTATAATTCTCTCAAATTTAAAAAACAAGCCGTTTTTTTTCATCGAAGTTTATCAGACAAGCAATGATGAACATGCCAGATAAACACAATTAACGTGTTTTTATTATTACTATTACAACATATAGTCATTCTAATCGTGTCTCAATCCAACGCGCTCGTGATTTTAATTCTACATCAATTATCAGGATTCGTAACTGTTGAAATTGGTTTTATACCGATAAAAATAATCTATACAATTGTGTTTTAATATAAAGCACAGATCCTTGAACTATTTTACGTGATCTGTAACCAATGCATTAATCTAGTGCATTAAACATTCCGTGACATGCCTCAGTAGTACCAGCTTTACTACAATAACTCAAAACAATTGCGCTTTTAAGCGACCATTCATCTTAACTTGTCAGGAAGGCATTTGTGTCTGACGTTATTCATTTCCTATCTGTCTGTAAGCCCATTTCTAATGCATGCGTATTTTAATAAATATGTTTAGATCGCCATTAACAATCTATCTCAATAAGTGTTCAATTAGAGAGCTCATGCGATAATACAAATTAGTTTAATGAACCTCCAGAGACATTATTAGGATGGAGACTCTTAATAGCCATCAGTCTCTAATTAAATACACGTGACTGATCGCATTAACGGCACATGACAAAATATACAATACTGGAAGAATCAGTTGCACGGATAGGATAATAAATACATTATGAAACTACTTATACACTTGCACAAAACAATACATACAACGATTAAGTAAATGTGAGAAGTTAGCAATGGCTGCAATGGTATTTAATTACTCGAAAGTGAAGCGCACTATACAAAAATTATCGCAAATCCCTGCGTCTAATTTAACGATTTGTAACAATTGCGTTATACACATACTTCGTTATATTGCATCTGAGTTAGCGTGAAGAATCGCAGCATCGTATTGCGTGTGTAAGTGCTGTTGATTGCATAGAAGGAGTGAGCTGCAAATGACATGTGACATCCATTAAGTTTGACTGGACTTGAAGACATATACATTTTCCGATAGTGATGGGTATTAACTGCATATGTAACTTTTTTGTATTGTCTTCAATGGTCACAAACGAATTTATGATGAATGAATATACCGTAGATATAATAATAATATAAGAAATAACATAGCAGTATGGGTATGCAAATTTATCAAGCGGAACATAATGTTTCATCTGATTATAAATTTCAGTTTGTAAATGCAGAACACTTATGCTTAAGCAGTTACATGTAATTGAAATAATTGATATGTATAATTATAGTGTATGTTAAATAACAACTACCTGTATAATCAATAACGTACACCTTAAAATTTACATTTAAGACACTTAAATTGCAGGTAAAGAAAACAAAAACAAACACATACCGAAAAACATACAGTATTTAACATTGCACATTCATGTTTGACGTTTATTTGATCAAAATATAACAATAATAAATCTATACCTCCTAGCAAATAATGCGTTATTTGACATTCAGATATTGTTCATTTTACTGGGCACGTAATTACACCCACTAATTTCTATAACGGTATCAAGGGAAAATAACCACAAATACAAAGAACAAAGTTGTGTAGTATGTAAGTATACGGTACTACAACAATGAATTGAAAATTCATATGCAACGGGCATTGTCTTTGAAATTAAATACCTTCGAAATAAATGGCTGATAGTACATTGGTTGTTGGTGTTCTTTGTTCATTGACTGTGTTAGTTTTCCATGTTTTTAAACTCCGTATTAAGTTTAAATTTGGGGATAAACTCCTGTTGAATTGCTAGAACGTTGAAGTTATTTGCATAGTAAAATATCAGATTCATGTTTTTACCGAAACGTGTTCACTAAACATGATAAATTGTTAAATATTATTAAATAACTGTGGACTTGTCAATTTGTAAAAGATTTGTTTCTTATATTGCTTTAATCATCTTGATGGGACGTGTTCACAGATTTTTTTTATTGATTAAAGAATTCAATCGTTTCACATTTGTTACGTTTTATAATAATATCAATTTCTTATGATATTATATTAGTTTTTTCAATCTGTGACACCATTTTGGAAATTGGTCATTTCGATTATCTGTTAATACGTCTCTTTACGATACATGCTTGGTTTAAAAAAATGCTGCATAATCAAAATATTAAAGATAGTTTAAAGATAGTAAGGGCGGACTTATTCGTGATTGTGTTTTTATTAAACGGGCATCTTATAATAAATGTCATTATGTACATCAGACAATATCATGAAATTCTGAGTAAATACAATATTAAGTTGTGTTCTATTTTCAGTAATAGCGCCTTGACATTGATGTTTTTTTTTATTAGACCATGTTTTCAATCTCCCGGCAAAGTGGTCGTACCATGCTCTAACATACATGAATGTTATGTAACAGCCGTGCAGGAGATTGCCCTGTTTTATCCATGCGTCAAAACGATAAATCACAAGATTCAGTTGTGCAGACGGAAAAACGGTTTGACATTAAAGACGGTCGGACGAAGGGTCAATCATGACTACCCTTCGATGAAGTAATAGGTATTAAATTGACAATTGAAATAGTTGTTTAAGTACCAGGGTACACAACTCTTATAGTTTTGTTTGTATATTTTGACGCAGTTTTTTTCCTTCGCTTATCTATGTTTGCAAGTGAATGTTTTTGTCCAATAAGATTTTATTCCCGCAGTATTCACCTACATTTTGGAGTTAAACAGTTTCATCAAATACTTCATAATTGTTTTTAACTCAGTTTGATTAATGTACTGACTGACGTTTAAAGGCAGTTTTTTACTCAAGCAACTACACATCTGTCAAATTTATTGTTTGTAGAGTTAATGTACTAATAACACTTGTTGTCGCTTATCTGTTTATTCCAAATACCCCATATTTCATAATTTAAGGACGTCGCATGAACAGTGCACTTAAATAAGCGAATATTAGCACATATTAATCGTAAATGTATGTCAAAATAAACAATAAATAAACAAAATCAAATCCAAAACAGCAATATGCTGAATATAAGACAACACACGCATTAAGCCACATATAAAGATATCATATTGTTTACGGTAAAGTGTATACTAAAAAAGACCTCAACAAAAAATGGCATAACAATATACATTAAGTCAGTGTGGATTCTAACACAATTTCTCTAAACCATATAGCCATAGGAACCATGTTCAAATCATGCTACAGTTTAACGCAACATTTATATTCCAGTTTGTACGTTTATTTTATTCCAAGAAACAAGCATTTCCATGTTTAAACCACTTGTTAAACTACACCGAAATGTAAGGAGCTTCTCTGTTATATTTCACTTCACAAGTTTTACAATACGACTCAGTAAGCATTTCTTTCATGCTTCTGTATCGATTTGGTTGTCCTGTAATGCAATATTGGCATGGTCATAGAACAATATCATTTTTTTTTTGTTAAGTTGGATATTTTTCAAACATATCACGATGTTGGGTCGCCAACTCACATATCTCCGCCAACTTAGCTTGTCGGCCCAGTTCAAATATCGTTCAACACTATAACGCGTATTGCATCATGGCGTCCATGCCTGTCGCGCAGTAATCATGTAGCTAAATTAAACGGCTTTATGTAAGAATTGTATGACTGCGGTAATTCAGTTTAAAGCTGTCATTTGCGCTCATCTGTGCGTATTTAATTGGTTTTGTTAATTCAATATACAATAGACATATAGTCCACGCGTATACATGTTCAAACCTAGTAACATATATAACGGCATGAAATGTGATCAGTATTGAAATTCATAATTTGTTAAATAAAGAATCAATACATGAAATGGTCTAGGACACTTGGATTACAGCATTTAGAATATATTTAACAATGTTATAATGATAACATAAAAAACAACGAAGACAAATATATAAGAGAGCCAGAGATCAGGTTTGAGTAATACATTATACACCTTTAATCGTGATAATATGCATACATATTCTTTGAAAAAATGCTTTATGTACAAACATGGCCTAGTTTATGTTGGTACTTGTATTATCAGTTTGCATTAATTAAATAAAACTTTAATTGGTGAATCTACAGCGTACGTCATCTGCGGCCATGCGCTAGTGTAATGTTTAGTTTATGTTCGTAGAGGCACAATAGCGGAGTGCAAAGCTGCATTCAATATGTTAACACATACTAAAAATGCATTGTTCTGAATTATTTTCAAACCTTTCGTCAAAAAGGCAAAACAGAAAAGAAAATTCTTCATGTATTAAAAGTATACATATAGAATGCTTTAAAAATTTGCTTCATACCTGCGAATAACAAAACTGAGATATTATTTAAGATGTATTGATACACAAACATTTTTTACATAGATGTGATTAAACAATAGTTGTAAACCGAATCTCCACGTCTTTGGGGAAAACAAATCTTATATGTAGGTACTAACAACGCTGATCCAACTGTTGCACCTGTGGTAGTTTCATTCATGTATACACGGTGGAGATGGTATCAGATTTTGAAATAGATTTCATATTGGTGAGTTTGGTGAGTACACTTAGATTAGTTTTTTTTCTCGAAATATAGCTCATTCCAAAGTAAGTATTTTGCACATTAAGGTGTTCGTATTGATCTAAGGTTGTTTTGTTTTTCTTAAATATTTAAGAACGCTGTAATGCAATGTTAAACGACTGACAAAAACGCTTGTTGTAAGTACGTACTCCACAACTTCATACACACACAGGAAAAATAACGCTGACCCCTTTTATGTACCGAACAGAATTGTGCTTTACCACGTATGGTTATTAAAAAAATCTAATACGTTCCGCAGTAAGTATACGAGTTAATTCAGTCCTTTGGTGACAATAGCCTTATCCCGCACTAAACTGTGGTGGATATGACGCCACTGCATAAACAGTATTATCATGAATGGAAAATATGTTTTATTATGTTTTTATTTATTACATATCTTTATATTTCTTTTTGATCTCGGAGGTTCAGCTTCAAGCTTGGTAGTTTATTAATGTTTGTTTGATGTGTTTGTTCCTTTTTAATGGTTCACTGAAGACAAAATTAAAATGTCCGTTTTACAATTCCCTTTCTCTAGAAAAGTATCAACAACGATCAGTTAATCGTTATGATGGCAATTATGGAACTAAAATAAATACACGTCCAAACATAAGTACAGATCCATATATCATGTTGCCAAACATCGGTTTATGAACTTTAGAGTCCCAATAAAGATGACAGATGTCAACATTAGAAAAAACAATTCAAACAGACATTTAAATGGATGGTTTAATTGTATTTATTAATCTTCATTTATCTCCTGCGAGACGCAATTAGTATATTTGTATTAAACGCGTTAAAAGGTAAACACTGTCATCAAGGTAAAACTGTTTACAAACAGACAATTTGTTTCTAACCCGGTTCGTATGTACTTATATTCCCATGTATCATGGTTTCTTTGAAAATTTGAACTTCTTATCGTCATAGGGTTTTTTTCGGGCCGCATGAAACATTTTAAAAAGCATTACAAAACATTAAAATATCATTTATTCAATATTTTACAACGTATATTTTTTTCATAAATGACTACCAGCTTATATGCCCCATTTTGAAAAACAAAATGTTATTTTTAAGACAATCTTTGATATCGTACAGTTGTCTTAAAACAATTAAGTGAATTCTCCATGCAAACATAATGCTTACAATGTACACTTTATTTGAGTGAAACTATGACACAATGTAATGTAAACAATACAATAAAATTAATCAGTGCCGAACTAGCCCCGTGGAGGCCCATGGTCGGTAATGCTTTGTTATACCCAGGCAAAAGTGTCTACATGATCGCCAGTGTCTAGTCGATTTCACTCGTTTAAATTAGCCTTCCATTGCCAAGACTGGAAGGACATAACATGCGACAATGTCCTTAAAAAGGTATAATATGTCATTATGATACCGTAATTACATAACGACATTTGCCAAGTCATTAGATTAGGATAAGCAAGTAAGTACTTAATGGAGAAGAACTTCATAAGATCTCGATCTTTCGTTCAAATCCTTTTTTTTTGAACAACGTGACTTATTTGTAACTGCATATTCTATGCAAATGTATACCATGTTTGTTCGTAAAATAAAATATGTTTAAACTAAGTAAGTACTCTTTTGCCACGGTCTCATCGGCGGGGCCCATAGGCAGTTGCCTTCTCTGCCTAATGGGTCAGGGACTCTTGGCAATACTATTAACACACAAAGGATATCATGTATTTTAGTTTCCGAAAAGTCACGTAATCGATCATTTGCTCGTTTTGTATTCTATTAAGAACACTATAAATTCCAACGCCGAATTTACTTTTGAAAAACACTTATTGCAGTCGAATTCTTATTGTTTATTATAGGTTGTACATCAAACACAATTGTGCCAATAATCGTCATTTTATGCAGCATCTACTGCTTAACCACATATTCTTCAACTTTAATTGTTGTAGTTTTTTTTTCGCAATGCAGTTGTTTCTTTATAACGTACTATTTACACATTTGCAGAGAAAAAGAGAGGACAGGAAGTAGTTGTGTACTTTTTTTTTCTAATTCTGACCTTGACACGCTTGGAATGTACGCCACTTTACATAACTGCACTTTAGCGAGACGTTTTCATTTCGTGCCTAATCTTGACACGCTTTGAATAGAACTGTCAGAAGAGTGATGGATTACTCGCGTAAGTACAGTTAAGTTCACGTAAATCACGGTGAACGAACAAAAACAATTAAAACTAGAAATGGCATGGCAGATGCCGACGCGTATCCTCAGGCCGCATAGATGTTATATTAAAAGGCTATTTTGGGTGGGCAGGGTAATGTGGACATGGATGGTCGAGATAGACCGTGATGACATAAAAGATGTTCAGTATTAAGTGACGTCACGTCAATTGGTGAATAAATGAAGAAGTTATGCTAAAACAAAATTGTGGGCCCCACCCCAACTCCCATTCTCCTCTATCTCCTCCTACACTTTTAGCACTAGAACTTTGAAACTTCTACACATGGTACATATGTAGCTATGAGCATATGTGCGACGGTGCACTATTTGGAATTTTGATCTGACCCCTGGGTCAAAAGTTATTATCATGTGCGTGGCATGTTGTTAGTAAAATGAGTTTTTTTACCCATTTATTTACCCATTACTTTTGACCCAGGGGTCAGATCAAAATTCCGTCACCGTCATCGTCGCACATATGCTCATAGCTACCATGTGTGTAAGTTTCAAGGTTCTAGTGGTAATAGTGTAGGAGAAAATATGGTCCGATAAAAAAAAAGCGGAGATCAATACAATATCCCCAAGCTTTTAAAAGCGTGGGGATAACAATAATACAGAGACATACATGTACTGCAAAACCGTTTTGATTCAGAGAGAGTTGTTCACAGATTGTCAAAATGATTAAGTTCCAACTTTGAAACAGATTAAAAAACTGAAAGAATGAAATACCACTTATTACGTATACTTAAACGGAAAACACAGCTTCGTTAATGAAAAGTCATCATTTAAAATGTTTAATTTTTTTTTAGCGTTACAAGCGCGAACAGATTAAATAATTTGAAATAATCCTGTTATTTCCGTGTATTATTGTTGCAACTAGTTAATCACTAATATGAAGTACAAAATGCTCAGGTGAACGTGACAGCCCGGGGTGTAGAGAGGCTAAGACGGTAGAACTGGAATACACAGCAAACTGGTTTGAGCCCCGCTCAAGACAAACATATGTTTCTGTCTCAAAATCGATAAATCTAATTATAATAGAGTTCTTCAGTTCCCCGTTTAGCAATATAAGTTATTAACCGACACACTTAAGAATGCCCCAATCTGTGAACAAGTCAAAACGAAATTTTCATAGTAAATATACACACGTCTTGCATATACCGTACATTTTAGAAACTATAAACAGTTACACATCGTATAATGCGAATCATATCTAAACATGAACATCATTTCAATATCAGAACAATATATGAAATATCGCGAATTCGAANCATAGTAACTTCAATTATTTCATTGACGATCATGTGCGTTTATTCGGGATATGGATGTTTCTTCATGGTATATGGCACTGTCGGCCCGCCTCATGTCGGGTCATTTGACCAGCATTTCTCTCGTGAATAATATTACCATGTAATAATATGTTTATAGATTATGCATGTATTAAAAGGGGACCAAAGAAAATGACTGGCAAAAAAACAACACGAAACACATCAAATGACGTCATTAACATTTACAAAAACGTCAGTTTACTGCTCATGTTTGCTGTCTTAAAGCCCCCTTAATGCTAAATGTCATGAATAGTTCGTAAACTATTTCGTAAAATAAAGTTAACACATAAACAATCAGTGTTCATTATAGAAGTAGCCAAAATTGCAACGCTAGATGAGGTCTGGTAGAACATAGATTTAACAGATACAAAATGCTTTTTTTATTTTTTGTGGTACAATATATTCAACACATGTTCATGTACCAATTTAGTGTTCGCGTTTCGTATGAATATATATCGTTGCGGGAAATTAAAATGGAATTTATTGTGTCACACAAAAATAAAAAAGAGCATTTATATCTTGTTACATCCATGTTACCAGACCACATCTAGCGTTGAAATTGTGGCTATTGCTTTAAGAAACACTGATTGTTAATTTTATTTTATGAAACAGTTTTCGAACGTTTTGTTGATTTGGAGCGTTATAGATGCTTAAAATAAAGTTAAAACACACTGTATCCGATCAGTGACGGATTAGTACCGCAGAGGTCCATAGGCGATGAAACTTTTGGGGCCAACGTCCCAGGCCCCTAGTCGGCCTTGTGCGTACTAGAACCCCAATGTCCAGTCGATTGCAATCTTTTAAACTTGACTACCAGTGCCAAGGCTGGCAAGACATAAAAATGTGACCATGCCCTTTTATAGGTATCTAATGTCATAATAATACCGTAAAGCCAATACGACATTATTATTATCAGATTAAGAATTTCAGGAAACAATGATTGCCACTTTATAAGACAATGTCAAAGTTTTAATCGGAACATAACATTGATGTATAATAATCAGCTTTGTCAAGTCATTAGATAAGGCGAAGTAAGTAAGTGACACAATTCTTTTGTCACGATCTCATAGGTACCCTCAAAGTCGTGGGGCCCATATGCAGTTGCCTACTCTGTCAAATGGATAACCCGGGACTGAAACTAACACTAGTCTTATTCCATTTATTTTAAGATTTTGTAAAGAACCATTTTAAGGTTATGTTTGATTTTGCGTATTTGTTTAACTTAGATTAAAAAATTGAAATGTTTTTTGCGTCACCTTGAGTGTGACTTTAAATAAGAACGACATCGGATTTTATAGATTACAACGTACATTTATTGTTGTTTTTTTGTTATACTATCGACCATTTAAGGTGATTGGGTTCAGAAAATTTGATAAACAAGAATAATGGATAATTATCTTATTTCTATTGTATTTGTTGTATCAAGTTGTAAACCGTTAATGAATTTTCTATTAAATGACATTCGTGGGTACTTCGAGTATATTTATGTTTGACATTAATCAGGGGCGAATTAGAAAAATTGGGTCGCGAGGGCTAAATCTAACCATTATTTACCAATAAAAAAGGCATCAAACTGCATAACACTTATGAAAGTATGAACACAAGCACGCACGCACACGCACACGCACACACATGAACACACGCGCACACACACACGCACGCACACACGCACACACACACAATTAAACAAAGCCTTATTACTGTTTACGTCTTTCCTATATACATTTTACTTTATTTTGTTTAACTTATTAAACCAATCTGATCGCTGCCAGTTTTTGTCTTAGACGCAAGTCTTTTTCAAGTTGGTGCAGATGTGTTGCTTTCAATTTAGGCATGTTCTTAAGCGAAACAAATTACTCAACGAAGTGGAGTATTGAAGCGAAATGTAATACTACATAAATAGGGCTAAACTAATAAACGTAGAACTATTATGGGGAGTGGAGTAAGGGCGTATGCCGTTGCCACTCAACCCTCTCAATCTGCCAATAGTATAAAAACAAAGGATTCAATCTTTGAAAAACAAAATACAACCATTCCAAACCAAATTCTCTGTGAATGCTTTCATCTTATTGATGAATAAGTACACGCTTTTACCTATCCATAATTGAAACAAAAGACCTACCTAACTTTTACAGTTTATATAAGTCACATTACAAGCACAAACGAAGCCGAACGGTTTAATGCTATACACAACAGATTACCGGTCATGCTATATGAACACGTAAGCAATAACACATACATGTCTACGAAACTAAATGTAAATGTCATACGACATCGTTTTAATAGAAGTTAATAAATCAATTAATTGCGAAGCTGTACCGGTCATGAAAATGGACATGTAAGCAATAAAACATACATGTATACGAAACTACATGTCAATGACCTACGACATCTTTTTAATAGAAGATAATAAATCGACTATTTGCGAAGCTGTACAAACGGACATTGCCCCTGTGTGTAGGGTTGACATCCCATGAGTTTGAGGATCAGTGCGTGTGGGTCGAAGAACACCTCAATAGACTGAATCTTCAGGTCTTCGGTAACGTTGGAAACGCAGAATCCGGACATTTCCACGGTTTCTCCTGTGGGTTCAAAGCCGTTGTAAGCTCCCTCGAACTTGCCCCAGTGACGCCAAGTAAAGCACACCTTAGGGGGACCTAGAAAGATAACATAAGCCAACAAATGGTATAAATATATAGATCATTTAGCTTTTTACCAATCCTCGCAGGCGAGAATATTTTTTAAAGAAGCGATATTATTTAGTCATGATTATTATCAATCAATCCCGGCGTTATCTGTTTCGTTTACAAATAATTAAACGCATATTTGTAGTATAGTTTATTTACGGAAATTTTCCAATTCACTGCTTTATTGTTGAGTTTTTTAGTTTAGTCACATGTTTCATAACTTCAATTTGATAACATTTTAATTAAGAGACAATCACGGACGTGTTTTGTCCGATTTGGCAAAATGATGGGATTGTCAGTACCAACTGTGACCAATTTATGAGGTGGTATATTTATGCCTGGAGGCCATGATATTATGTCAACCGACTACCTCACAATTTCAGAGCGGATTGAGACACGTGCTCGTATATGCATATATTATATTAACATTACACTTGTGTTTGAACAACGTAAATTACGCAGGTATAGAACATAGTATTTGTAACAGTATTTAACGGTAAAAATGATCATGCATACACGTTGTTCATTTAAAATAGAATAATGCTATAGGGATAAGCGAATTCCAAAAAGTCTCCATACATATTTTATGTGTGTGACATGCCTGCATCAAATAAAGTTCATTTGATTACCTTTAACGAATTTTAATCAACAAAGTAAACGTTAAAATCTTCAATAAAACGTTCATTCGTTTACTGCACAAAACCTATGTGTCGGACAGAACGGCGGAGATAAGGTGCTGCTAAATGGTTTGTCGAAAACTCGATATCAGATTGAACATCGATATCCCTTTCTTTATTTAGGAAATTTGAATTAAAACAAATCTGCAAAATGTTATCTGAATCAAACTACTATACATGTCATATGATGTACACGTGTAAATATTGCTATAGCCACTGTATTACTGTAAACAAAAAACTGAATTAAAATTATAAGAAATAAGTTAATGTTACATTATAAATGCCATGGTAACAGCATGATTTAAATTTATAAAATATTCAAAATTACATAATAATGTGAATTCCGTTGTTATGTATATGTCAAATAGCCCTTTTGATTACTCTTAAAATGCGCGTCGTCTGCTTCCGTTTGTCGGAGTTTTATAATCTATGAGTCATGTGACTAGGTGGGCGGAAAGATCGGAGAATTTGCGATGGGTGAATTAGGCCACGATCAAGAATCTGTAATTGGCCCGTTCACTCGGGCGGGTACACGTTTTAATATAACTGAAAGCGAATCCCGACTGACGTGATTTAAACATGCCGCATGGATCAAGGGTTAGAAACATTTAAGATTGTAGATTCCGGGCCATTTTGGTAGACAAATAGCTCCGACAAACGGGACTCATGCGCATAGTTTGGCTATACGCGGGAATTGAAATTAGTTAACACCTTTGTCTTACGTTTAAATATTGAACAGAACAGAACAGAACAGAACATATGTTTTATTTTGACTTGCACAATATACATCGTCAGTATAACAAAACAAACAAATCATGATTTAGATTCATGTCACGTTAATCATATAATACATAATTTTAGTACATACGGTATACAATAAAGTACATTACTTCATATAATATATTATTTCAGCACATACGGTATGTAGTTAAGTACATACGGTATACCTGGTCTTTACTTTAAAAAAAAATAACTTTGAATATTTTAATCAAATAAATTGTGTTAGTTCAGAATTTTTAAGTTTCTTTATTTAAGAGGATGAACTTACATTTAACAATGTGTTTCTTTTATTTAATGCGTATTTAATAAAAAGAGAAATTTTAATTAATTTGGTCTAATTATCAATGCCCAACATTTCCAAAAATTTAAACATCGATGGGCGTTGGTAATAGTACTTTATATTGGTAGGATACTTATCGGGGAACGAAAACAATTACCGGAAATGACGTCAAGGACTTCCCATGCAAAACCGCTCTTGAAGGCAGATTTAAACAAATCCAAAGAGCTGTCACTGCTTTGATTTGAATCGAACAGAACGCTGTCGAGCAAAAACATGTTGTAGTTGCCGAGCTCGATATTTTCGGACAAGTTGAATTTTCTTCCACAGTTTGACTGCAAGAAGAACGCCTTTCTATCCACTGTCTGCCAGTCCTGCAATATAAAAGGTGTTAACTTGTATACTTGTTTTCCGTATACGTAGATGTCATTGTCTATATATATGTATTTATTATCGTTGTATGAATGAATACACTGGTTAAACAGGTTTTTGAAGGTAAAACATGTCCAATGGTGCGGAAATCAAGATTTAATCGTGCACAGATTTGTAGGTTTGGTCATTTGACAGGCAAGCAGCGTAGAGCGAAGACGTAATTTAAATCGTTTTATTTATGCATGCTCTGTTGTTTAAGGACGTATGCGGCAGTTTAGTTTCACGCATATTTGTTTTACTGTAACACCGGTTGCGCAATAAGTGTATGCTATTTCGGATACTGTTACACCGGTCGCGTTATATGTGGATAGTTTTTCGGATATTCGAAATCAAATATGGGAATAACACTGCCTTCTTTTACTGATCTCGATACATAGTATCTATTATTTGGGTCTTCATTTAATTTTAAATCTACTTTTACATTGACATACAGCAAAAGAATGGTCAAGTCATGTTATTTTTGCGTCGGCGAAAACTGACTTTTTAGATGTTGTTCTATACATCTATAAAGCCGAGAGTTTAAGTACTTTTAAATAATGCCTCTATGGGCAAAGCCAACCATTACCAGGGGCACATAGTAAATACTGTATAGCCAACATAACTTAAAAAACATTGTACCATTTCAAGGTGAGCAATGGATGATGATCTTGGTTTTCTTGTTTTAAATGGTATTTACATTTTTGTATAAGAACAATACTCCCTATAGCTAATTGCATAATTCAACTATACATGTACTTGGTTATTGTTTCGGAAGAGCTGTCTAAGCTCCCTTTTGACCTAAATTTCTTGCGATAATTTATGCAGCGGCAACATTGAATGCTTATCGAATAGGGTACATTTTCTATATTAAAGTAATGCAAACATACTGAAATTGTAAAACTTATACCAATAAAAGCCACCTTCTTGATGAGGATAACAATTTTACACATTTGTTTAAATAAGGCTGTTAAAATAAACCTTTATGAATATCTTTCACACACATTCTAGATCTAAACACCATTTTGCACAATTGTCCTCAATGTTATGTTNTTATGGGAGCAGACGGATGACTTGAGATAGAAAGGGGCATTGGTTTCGGACATAAACGAGCAAACGTGTTATACTCTATTTGTTCTTTGTTTTGTGTATAATGACAATTATTGTTCCATTCATAGTGTCTGGCGTTTTTTTTTCCTGCTTGTCATGACACCTAAACAAACATGTTTGTATTTATTCTAAATGGTTAGATGATAAATAATTTATGTTTGTCATAAAATGTAATTGAATATAACACATGATTATATATATATATAAAGGTTTGTTTTTTAATTAAATTTCATGTTTTTATTGAGCTAAATGTTTACACCCTTAAATAGTTGTAATGTTTTAATAACGATATTCAAAAGTTATAGTCGATTAGATTTACTGCTTTTAGTTTTAAGCAACACGTTCTATGTATTGTACTTGAACTGCTTTTGTCGAAAGGGTTCAGTGATATTATTTGTTTTTAAGAAAATATGAAAAACGTCAATCGCAAGGCCCTTGTATTGTAATTGTAAATAAAGGGCAATACCTCGTTTAAAAATAAGCCAACTGTGAACACTTACAATATGCGCGGTAGCACTTGCAGATAATTTTTCAGTTTGACGGAATGGGAATGCAAAATAAAGGAGGAGTTGCAGACGCTTGTATATGTACTTTTAAACAAAGGGCGATAGCTCCTTAAAAGAACACAATCGTTAAACCTTGGAAATATATATTGTTGCACTTGACAATTGATATGTTACATTTTGGTGAAAATCGTTCCTTACAAATAATGCAATCGTGAACAACTTTGACAATATGCCTGACCAATTGCAAATGATTATTCTGTAGCCGTTTGACCGAAATTGCATACAACATTTAGGATTTGCGCTTCGATATGTACTTTTAAACAAAGGGCTGTAACTTCATAAAAAAACACAATTGCGAAACTTTGACCATATGCATTTAAGAAATAAGAGATAATTATTATGTTACAATTTCACGAAATGGGAATGCACAATATAGGAGGTAATGAATCCTTACAAATCACACAATCGCGAAACCTTGTCAATATGCGTTGAAGCACTTGATGACAATTATTCGGTAAAGGGCAGTCGAAAACCGACACAAAGGGAAGGGAAGTCATGCACAGAAGTGTTTATGTATGTTTCAACACAGGTGGTAATTCATACTTAAAAATAGGTGCAATCGCGAAACCTTGATATAAATATAAAGAAGTGAAGTAAGCACTTGAAGGTAATAATCAGTAAAAGTTTGTCGAACATCGCATGCAAAATATAAGAGGAGTTGCGCACAGAAAATGTATTTTGATTTAATGTCAAACAAAGGCAATAATCAATTAAACTAATTTAATTGAGCAATCGTGAACCTATGCGCTGTATCACTTGAACATTTTCATTCTGTAACGTTTTTAAAATCGTATGTAAAATGTCAGAGGAGAGGCGCTTAGGAGAATGTGGACGGACGGAAGCAGCAACACACACACGGACGCTTGCCATTTCTATCTACATACTCCTTTCGAAGCGAGATGAAGTAAAATATAATACATTTCAATTTAATTACCATTACAAGTACTCAATGGTAGTATAAAAAACCAGAGCACCAGAACCGTTACTTTCTGAGGCCCGATGAAATGAAACCAAAACGAGTCTCAACTAAATCTCGTCTTTAATTAAAAAAGTGTTAAGAGGCGAGAAGCATCATATTTAGTTCAAAATTCAGATCATCGCCGTTCAATTCAGGAAGAAGGTCACGCTTGGCTGTGCATGCCTATCTTAAGCAACATAAAATAGTACAAGATACATTTTGTCAAATAAATACAATTCTTACAGACAATTACAATAAAAAAAAATTGTTTATTCTGATAAATAGCAATTTTTAATTATATTCTGACGTAATTGTTGAGGTAATTAGGCAACATTTTGTGTTCCATAACGTTTCATAGCGTTAGCATGACATTTGTTATATCGTTGGTGGGAATACTTAATATATCTTCAATATCATCCGTCAAAATTAGTTTACGCACAAATAACGTATAACGCTTGTTTATTAAGGAAGAGGGCAAACATGGACACATATTCATCAATCTGACGCACAAGGAATTTAACGCCGTAGACATATGTTATGTGAATGATCAATTTATGTCAATGTAAAATACATTCACTCGACCTTTTAGAACTCAGTTAAAATATTATGCTTGCATTTTGAAATAATGTATTGGTGGTCTGAATGTTCTGACATGTTGTAATTCTATGTTATTTGTTGTAAGTTTGTTTTATTTTGATTATTTTAATTTATATTGACATTAATTGGATTTATTCTATTCAGTTATGTCACAACATTCAAGTCTAATTTATTTTACATCCTTTAAACTTTTTAAGATAATTTAAAAGTTAATATCAATAAGCACAGAACCGAAACTCATATATAAATATCATTTACATCTAGTTTTTTTTACACCGAAGAAAATGGTTATAGCATTAAATTTCAGTAGAAGACCATATCCAAAAATAAACGTCGATAAGCTTAACTGGCCTTTTAAGGTTTGTGCAACACGTTCCATGTAAAGTGTTTTTATTGCTTTTTTGAATATAAGCAAATACTTTACGAAACTCGTGTTATTTTCTATCATGCGCGGCTGGTTCACGCAAAATCGAATTGAGAAGACGGTACTTGATTGCCCCAGTTAATCGATTACATTACCTGGTAGACGAAAAGACTGT
Source organism: Dreissena rostriformis (assembly GCA_007657795.1). Classification (NCBI taxonomy): domain Eukaryota; kingdom Metazoa; phylum Mollusca; class Bivalvia; order Myida; family Dreissenidae; genus Dreissena; species Dreissena rostriformis. The sequence goes on from VMBQ01001491.1 coordinate 175,562, forward strand.
TTCGCTGTTCGTACTAATATAGTACGCCTTTGCTCAGTTTGTACTAATATAGTACGCCTGTACTCAGTTCGTACTTATATAGTACGCCCGTACTCAGTCTGTACTAATATAGTAAGCCTGTACTCAGTTCGAACTTATATAGTAAGCCTGTACTCAGTTCGTACTTATATAGTACGCCCGTACTCAGTCTGTACTAATTTAGTAACCCCGTACTCAGTTCGAACTTATATAGTAAGCCTGTACTCAGTTCGTACTAATATAGTCCGCCTGTACTCAGCTCGTACTTATATAGTACGCCTGTAGTCAGTTCGTTCTAATATAGTAACCCCGTACTCAGTTCGTACTTATCTATTAAGCCTGTACTCTGTTCGTACAAAAATTGTCCGCCTGTACTCAGTTCGTACTAATTTAGTAAGCCTGTACTCAGTCCGTACTCATAAAGTAAGCCTGTACTCAGTTCGTACTAATAAAGTAAGCCTGTACTCAGTTCGTACTAATATAGTAAGCCGGTACTTACTTCATACTAATATAGTACGCCTGTACTCAGTTCGTACTAATATAGTACGCCTGTACTCAGTTCGTACTAATATAGTAAGCCTGTAATCAGTTCATACTTATATATCACAACTGTACTCCGTTCGTACTAATATAGTAAGCATGTACTCAGTTCGTTCTTATATAGTTAGCATGAACTCAGTTCGTACTTTTATAGTAAGCCTGTAATCAGTTCGCACTTATATATTACGCCTGTTCTAAGTTCGTACTAATATAGTAAGCCTGTACTCAGTTCGTACTTATATAGTAAGCCAATACTCAGTTCGTACTAATATAGTAAGCCTGTACTCAGTTCGTAATTATATATTAAGCCTGTAATCAGTTGGTACTAATATAGTAAGCCTGTACTCAGTTCGTACTTATATAGTAAGCCTGTACTCAGTTCGTAATTATATATTAAGCCTGTAATCAGTTGGTACTAATATAGTTAGCTTGTACTCAGTTCGTACTTATATAGTAAGCCTGTACTCAGTTCGTACTTATATAGTAAGCATGTACTCAGTTCGAACTAATATAGTACGCCTGTACTCAGTTCGTACTAATATAGTAAGCATGCACTCAGTTCGTACTAATATAATACGTAAGTACTCAGTTATAATGTACCGTTATTACTCTAAGTTGAAAACATGATAAATTGTGTTCGTGTCCGAAAATTAAGATACAAAACAAAAATCAAAATAATCAGGTGTCCAAAAATTAAGCGTCAATAAATACAGGTGTTAAACAATTAAAAGACACTCTAAAAATATTACATGTTTACTAATTAAACATTTATCAGCGGGAATAATTTTTTATTTGGATCTTACATTCGTGGATCATGGATATACCAAAGATATCAACGAACATTAATGAATCACAAACACGTTTTTTCACATGATTTTGCTCTATCCGAACGTCGATACAATATGTATATTTTCAGGGTGTTTCTTAATTTTCGGACAACGACTTCATGGAATATTTTAAAGTATCTAAAATTAAGGACATAACACAATTTAATTATTTTGAAAAAAACTAACTAGATTTTATGTCATTATTCTAAGCATCTTGATATATCAGTATAATACTCTTATGCCGAAGACGGCCATCAAAGCTAATTCATGAATATTAATTTGGTTAAGGTCGCAAAACATATCCTTCGGTTCTATCAGCATTGTATGTTGACATAAGATACTGTTTACTTTTGCTGCAGTTAAAACAATGCAGTCAATATTTGGATTAAGTTCTTACCTGTTCATCCATCTTATGCGTGCTCTCCATTTCCCAGGTTTTCACGAGGTTTTCCACCGTTTTCTCCAGCGACCCTAATGGGTGGTTTCGGGTCTTTCCCGCAAGGTAGGCTTTATCCACGACGTCAAAGTTCGGCTTCCCGTGTCTCCACCGGATATCCGGTTCCTCCATGAAGCTGCGCTTTGGCGTCTGTGGATTAGTTTTAATATCCATTTTATGTATTGTATGTTTCTGGTTACAATATGTGCCCTCCGTGTATCGNATACTCTTATGCCAAAGACGGCCATCAAAGCTAATTCACGAATATTAATTTGGTTAAGGTCGCAAAACATATCCTTCGGTTCTATCAGGATTGTATGCTGACATAACATACTGTTTACTTTTGCTGCAGTTAAAAAAATGCAGTCAATATTTGGATTAAGTTCTTAACTGTTGATCCATCTTATGCGTGCTCTCCATTTCCCAGGTTTTCACGAGGTTTTCCACCGTTTTCTCCAGCGACCCGAATGGGTGGTTTCGGGTCTTTCCCGCAAGGAAGGCTTTATCCACCACGTCAAAGTTCGGCTTCCCGTGTCTCCACCGGATATCCGGTTCCTCCATGAAGCTGCGCACTGGCGTCTGTGGATTAGTCTTAATATCCATGTTATAAATTGTATGTTTCTGGTTACAATATGTGCCCTCCGTGTATCGTTGTTTTGTTTTGCGTCTTTTGAGAATAAGAGCGCGTTTTCAGCGTAGCTCAGATGAAGCGATTGCTCCACTGGTTTCCAGTGGCAGTTTCCTTCACCAAAAAGCGCGTAAAAAGTATTGCTCTATCTTGGTTTTTTTGGTGGTAATATGCGCGCGTTTATCAGCTACGCTTCGCGTCGTCTTACTTATATCGATGCGGACCAGTTATGCCTCGTAATTCATACGTCCCACTTTAAATTTTATTGTCGTAAAGTAACATAAACCATTAAAGAGACTTTATCACAGATTATTGAAATGTCAATTTGAGAAAACATTCCATGTCATATATTCAAAACTAGAATGTATGCAGTACATTGAAACAACGAAACACTCTTGAATAAGAAGCAAATTAAGAATAAAGGTTCGTTCAAGTTTTATCGTACATGCAGCAATCCACTGCAGCTGAATGCATGCACTGTCAATCCTAGTCGTACCCAAGGACAACCTAGAGGGGTTAATCAATACAAAAGTTGTGTTTTAAATTAAAGGCAAATTAAACATGTTTCAAACAAGATATATACTGCTTCAAAGTAAATATGCTTGCATTTTGTTTACATTATAGAAAAAGCGCTTAAATAATGTCGTCGAATATAATATAAACCTATCGTTAATAATAAAGGAGAGAACCAGTTTAAGTGGTCGGCCTATGTTAAATATAGACTTAAAAGATTTGGAGTTTAAAGTTCACAATAAAATTCGCTATTCAAGATAAGTTGCGGTCATAAGACAACAGACAAATAATGCAATTATGAAGGTCATGGCAGGAAGTGAAGTATTAATGTTCTATGTGTACGTATAAGGCATATCCTACGAAGAAATGTAATACCGTTTTTTTTTTAAATCACAGGGCGTGTGTTTAATATGCCATTACAATGGGGAGGCGGAAAACTACAACGGGCGAGGCATGGTATAGGGGTGATAACCCAAAAAAAGGGTTAGGGTAAGGGTTAGGGTTAGGGGTCGGGTTAGGGTTAGGGTTGGGTTTAGGCTAACCCAAACCCTAACCAGACCCCTATCACTAACCCTAACCATAACCATAACCCTCTAACCCCCCCTTGCGCAATACCATACCATGCCTCGCCCGTTGTAGTTTACCGCCTCCCATTACAATGTCCCATAGTTAAACCAAAATTCCATATTTAAATGCCTTTTCGTTGCAATATGCGTACAGCTGAGAAGACAATTGCATGGTTCAGTTATTACGCGAGTAAGTTTAATAAGATCATTTTGATACATGTGATTTAAATAAATCCAGTATTGGCTAAACATGATTTGAATGTTATGTACTTGTTACGGTAGTAATGGCTTGTTTAACTTTGTTTTATAAAATAGATTATAGCATGTAATTTATTCACAGTGTACATTTAGTTTAATTCACCACCATTGAAGAAGCTATATGTAAACTAGTTAAAATTTGGTTTCACATGATCGCATTAGGGAAAATTAAACGTGATGCGTAAACGATAAAAGTATATACGTTTTCATTACTTTTCTCAAAATACATAAAACGTCGATTAATAAAAACTAGAACATGCGTAATCTTGAGGGTCGCTTACCTGTAGTGTAGTGCATCCTTTCATATGAAGGGGACATTTTGAATTTGGCATATTTTGACTGCAATCAACAACAAAAAAAACATGGTAATGTTACAACATTTATACAGTACTCTTAAGTAAAGGTCGCTGTGGCGTGGTTGATATTGCGTCCGTTTAGCGACCGGGAGGTCACGGGTTCGACCAACACTGTGGTAGCGTTCTTAAGATTTCTCCCATAGGCATCAAAAACTGGTCATAGTCCCAGGAAACGGACTCATGAGCGTTTTCAATAAGCCTTAGGCTTTCGATGTGCACAATCAAGCTAAAATAAATAGGTTTAAACTAAGTGATTATTGGATATACTTCAATGTTACTGTGACGATTGGCCATCCGTAGACAATTTGTCCGTTTATACTGTAGAGGGTCAGTCTAAGATGTATATACTGGACACAATTTTTGAACATCATGGCGTAGACTTATTATGAAACTACAGTTTAGTTTATGAATCGTGAATATCTAAATAGAAAAATTATAAAGCGTTATAAAAACCCGAAATGATTGAATACTTTGGAATAGTTCGTTTCTGAATATTTTGTATGATAGCTAGTTTCTGTTAATTCATTTAAGTTTTGAATTAACACATAGATCATGTATATAAAGTATGAAAAGCAGACTTTTTATAACAGTCCGGATTGCTGAGTGGTCACAGTGATAACCGTATAATCCATGGACATTTCACTGGTTCGAGGCCTGATAAGGGCACACTTTTTTCTTAGTATTCCTCGGTTTAAATTATTTTCATGTTATTATAATGGCGCTCAATGACTCGCGTAAAAATGTCCCAATTTTTTAACAAGGGAGCTAAGGCAACAGTCACACGATCGAATAACCCTTACACAAGAAAAAAGCAAACATAACGCCTTTATATTTTAGAAAATATACAAAATAAACAAAAAGCAGTCTTATTTAGGTTTGCACAATACAAATCATAAGTTTATAATTTAAGGTTTAGATTGTAAACCTTATTAGTTGTAAATAAGAATGCAATTAACATTCGCGTTAAACGTTCACTTAGCATCAGAATCTTCTTCGACCATGGCTAATGTCATCGTGGATGGCTTGTTGCGCTTTTTGCGCTCACCTTCTCGGTCACTGGCATTTCAGAGCCATTTTCTCATGAAAAACTCCGTTTCACTGTTCCTTGTCTTCGGAATGACTCGCCTGACGGCTTCTGAAATAGTACATGTCATTGTATGTTAATGATTATTAAAATACATTTGCTAAAATATCTTAAGCGGTTTAATTTATTTTAACAGGATATTCACTAACTTTGTCAAGGACGAGTATTATTGTAAACTTTTCAAATATGCAGTTCTTTTTAATTTTGATGAACTTTTTTAAGCCTGATATATCAAAGCAGTTTATTTCATACAGGCACCCGAATAACACATTCTTTGAATTATCTGCATAAAGTATTGCATTACCGCTGACTAAAACTATTTGCTATTAAAGTGTCTAACGTTGAATAGCCAAACACAGCTTCAGCGACTAAAGGGACATTTTTTCTGTCCAGTTAAAATCTTTAGCAAAATAGTTTTCAAGGACCACAGTCAATAGATACTTGGTCGTGAGTTTTAAGGAGGTACTCCACCATTGGATAAATAGTCCACCAGCGAGAAGCACATGTACTATTGTTTTATATGGTATATTTACATATTTTAACTTCTCTAATTCTTTCATGTGACAAAATAAAAATATAGCAATTAACACACTTTTTTGTAAATTTATTTTCTTTAAAACAATTCGATAATGAATATAGTTATACTTGAAGAGGATATCATTTTATCATTTAGGAATACGTTTGAAATGCACAGTATGCATTAAGTGATAAAATGACTGGAATTCCCTTCGTATCACATATTGTATTTTTTTAGTATTAACTGAGAATAGGAAACGTATCAAAATACTAGTAAACACAAACACAATTTCACTTAAACTGAGAACCATTGTTACATAGTGGTTGATTTGATACACGATAAAGTATACAAGTCCATTTCAGTTTTCATGGTTATCTATTTTGCAGATTAATCTCTAACACAACGTTTTCAATGTTCGTAAAACACAATATAACAGCGACGGCCTAACGGCCGCCCCGACAACAACAATTTGTGTGACCGCAATGTCCGAAGGTCTGGGTGTCTACTGTCCAACTCTACTAAAGTGCATATATTAATATACATTGGAACACACAATAATGACGTGTGCAATTTCCGACGAGAAATGTGCAAAATCACGTGTCCAAAGGTACGACGGACGTATATGTACGTTAGCCTGACATAAATATGAAATTATACAACAATTAATGGGCTGCATGTTACCCGACACATGACTTATTTATGAAACGAGCAATGGGCAATTACTTGATGAACTCTCCTCATCTAGTTTGACGTAAACATATGGTGTCTATTAGTATACTAATCATTCTGGCATCTGTTAAAAATCACCAACACATGCGCACCAGGGCATGCACATTTTCTTTTTTGATGTTGTTACAAAATATCTCAACCAAAACTCCCTCATTCCATCCATACTATTATATCCCCCCCCCCCTCACCCAAACATCAATCATTAATTTCCAAAATTCAAGTATTCCATTTCTATAATTGTGGTTGTTATGGTACCAGATGTATTAACAATTTTCAAAGATTCAATTGTTTTATCAATACAATGATGTCACGAATATTTGTTACGTTACACCATTAATGACAAAATATACACCTTTGTGTCATTGTATGGGACATTTTTTTCAACTGAAAATTCTATGCTTCGATATACAGTCCCAGCTCTCGCATTGTATGCCTCGTTCTCGATGTGTTTCGTCAATGGAGGCAACTTCTCCAAACCTCGATAACGGGAATGTTCAAAGGATCTATTGGGCATCATGCATTCTATAAATGCAAAAATGATTTCAGCATTTATCTTTTGTATCCGTTAATTAGCCTATCAATCCGTACATCAATCGGTATGACTGAAAGATTGAACCTTCAATATTTTTATGCTTGTCTAATATTATAATAAACTCACTGGTATACATCACTCAGATTATCCAACATCGGAAGCAACCAGTCCGTGCCTCTATACAGGGACCACTCAATATCAGGGCGATCCATAACCGGCCGATTAATACAAAATTCCGTCTCGTCATAGGACTCCATCCGTTAACCCAGCAATCTCAACCTCGCGGATAAAGCGATTTTCTGCAAAAACAACTAATTATATGTCATAATAATGTCACGTCCTCATACTTTCAGCAAAGCTGCAATGTTATCAATCAAAATATGCAGCAAACAAATAGGATTTTCAATCGCAGATATATAAAGCAAATCTGCACTGCACGTATGCACCACCAACGGTGCATAGGATGGAAGCTGTTTTGCATTGCCATTTAAAATAAAGCACATTACACATTACTTATGACAAAACTTTCGCTATAGTGCATCGTTACCTTAATTCGTCGGGAAATTTCTCGGAAATTTTCCGAAAAAAAAAAGACATAGCTCGTATTATTTGGTAATAATCGGCATGCATATGGTCCAATGTTGTAACACATGCCGTTTGTACACAGTCTAAGCTTATCGCGACGGATTACAAGCGGTCGTATCAAGATTAATTCATATATCTCCAAACAAACACCTTAATTCGCCCCATTGGTGCAAAAACGTATGTGCCTTCTAATTTCAATGGCACATGGAAACTTATTGAACCAAAGGGGCTCTAGTCCATTCCTCATCTATATAAACCATTGCATACCCGCAGTAGATGTGTACTGTTAATCGGTGGAGACAGCGTGCATGGTAAGTTGTTTTCATTTAACTACTGTTCAATTGTTATGATTAAGATTTAGAATGCAATTAAATCGACATGTCATTGAACGATGTTTTCGGATATATCATAATGTCATTGATTTAAATACTATCGACCGTTTCAACGTGTTTCTATGTTTTAATGTTTTAAATCGTGCACACTTGTAATTTTTCAAATTGCAGAAAATACAATGTTACGAAGCGTTACGACACTGCTATTCGTAGCGTTCTTTGGATCAGCGTTCTGCGGTGGATATGGTACGTAATAGCTATATTATATAACAGTCGACTGCTGTGAACTTTATTGTTGTAAAATAGCTTAAAAAGCATCAATATGAAGAATACCATTTACATATTTGTTAAAAGTATATTTGTTGAATAACTCGTGTTCCATCAAATCAAAAGTCATAATGTTATGTCATTGCCATACGTTTGTATATCTGAAACTGCACTTATACAGATTGACTGTATTGAAATAAATAGTGATTTGGAAATTCCTTAATGGTGTACGTGTACCATATAAAATAGTTTGTTTTTCTCCTCTGACACAACTAAGTCATCTCTCAATCTTTTCTTGGTTCATATACAGTCAAAACTGACCTAACGGTCACTTAAGAATAACGGTCAATCGCAGACAACGGTCAGTCTGAATGCCCCCCNCAACGGCCAGTATATTTCACCCCGAAAGTCATGTTTGAACTGAAAACAACGGTATATATATAGCAACAATGTTTTTTTATTGTCTTTTGTGATGCAATTTATGTATCAATTGTATATTTACAGTCCCTTATAAATGTGCCTTGTTAGCTTATATTTCAATATATTGCCATGGTCAATAATACATCCCACCACGGCAATTCTGCCATGAGTTAATTTCGGTGTATCTAGTGAAAGTATGTATATACGATCGTTCCAAAAGTATGTCGTTAACCTTACGTTTAGAATACATGTATAACCATGTTATTTGCTTTTTGGACTTGAAAGGCCATGATTAAATATTCTCTTTTTTGTAATAAAAACTATACAATGGTTCATATGGATTTAATGTTATTCTTTTACAAGTACAAGACACATAAATAGTTTTCGTTAAGATGCAATATTTCATCAAATATGTATTCGCAGTTCCTGATCCATGTGCCGGGATAGGAGGATGTATTACAATCTGGTGCGAGGGTCAGTATACCCCTCCAGGGGAATGCTGCCTCGTTTGTCCTTGCTAGTATAAGTGGAGAGTGTATAAAAGTGGAGATCGCTTTATGGACGATTGCAACAACTGTACATGCGGTTTTGGCGGAGACCTTGTCTGTACCGAGAGAGACTGTGGTGGCTCTGGTAGGTTTCATTATACTAATTCAGTTTGTATCCCTTTGTGATCCCTATTTCTTAAGAGTTCATTTCCTCTTCTGGTTTAAAAGCAATTAAACGATCGAACCCATGCTTTTTGTGATTATTTCATGAATGTGTTGTGTGTCTGCACCATTTGGTGTATTTTATTTGGGACTATGTTAAAAGAGGATTGTTTGGTATGCGTTTATTGAAAAACGGAGCTTTTGTCGAAATCTCACTTCCGAACGTCTGTTTTCCGAGGATGCTTGCCTTTGGTACATTTTTACTGCAACTATTGGAATGGGACAGATTTATCATTACAATGATACCATACTTGCAACATTTGAGATATAAAAAAGCATTACAAATGCTTTGAAAGTAGGCAGTTTAATAATGGAACCCTTTTGGAATTAATATTAGTGTAATCCAACCTTGTAAGTAAGAGCTATATAATATAAGAGTCGACTGTTATGCAGCTTATTGATGTAAAATAGCTTAAAAAGCATCATTACGAAGAATAACATCTGCATATTTCGTTATAGCATATTTGTTATATAACTCGTGTCCAATCAAATAAAAAGTCATAATGTTATGCCATGTTCATACATTCACATATTTGTTAATAGTATATGTGTTAAATACCTCGTGTCCCATCAAATCAAAAGTCATAATGGTGTGCTATTTCATTCATTGATATACATGTGTCTGAAACTGCACTTTTAAAGATTTACTGTCTTTATATAGCGATTTTGAAATTTAATAGAAGGCTCCACAACACATGCACTAATTGCATGAAACATTTGGTGCTACATACAATTGTACCTTATGAAATTATGGAAACTCGGGATTCCACTTGACTGTTTAAGTACATTTGAACGTTTCATAGCAAGCTATGACACATGTAACGAGCCTCGCACCCATTAAATCCAAGTTCAAGTTAATTGGCTTATCATATATGTATTATACTTAACCATGTTTTTTTGAAGCCGTTTGGAAGGGGGACTTTATTAAAATTGACTTTTACTGGTACCTCAAATAAATAAATGAAACTATATTAATTGCCTTGTTTTTTTTGACAGGTTCTATTATAATTTAGGATTTATTTTGTTTAAATACATGCATCCAACTTGATCTCAGGTTGCTAATAAAGTAAATATTGGCCAATTGTAATTATAGGTAAGCCATACGTGAATGGAAAACTATATCCTGATAGAGAACGCTTTATGGACGATTGTTACACGTGCGTGTGCAGCGATTGTTAATTCAATCTCATAAGATTAATACTATATGTGATAAATACTACGTTTTGTCTTAACCCATTTATGCCTAGGGTCAAGAAAAAAGGCATTGGCAAACAGCGTAGACCCAGATGAGAATCCGCATGATGAGGCGTCTCACCAGGGTCTGCGCTGTTTACTTAAAGGAATTTTTGTAAGAAATATTCTAAATATAGAAATAAATATACTTGACATCCCTAATTTTGGAAAAACATTGATCCAATTTAGAAGGATGCGAGAGTCCACTAGGCATAAATGGATTAAAAAATCATCTTGATGACTCATCAATCAAATTCGCGTGTTATATGTTGCATCTGTTTATAATATAAATATACAATTTGCTGGCTCCAAAATCAGCTGCAACAGACGTGAAAGAAAACTATAAAGGTTAAATTGAAAACCGGAAAACTTCTTTTATGCATACATCAAGAGGAAATTTGTAGAAAATTCAATTTTAAAAAATAACAAAAACACTAAACTGGCCTTTTGGTTCCCCGCGCATCTTGCAGGTTCCTCGTGAACATACAAGGGCAACCGATACAACAATGGAGCCGTTTTCAAGGATGATTGCCAGACATGCCTCTGCCTCTTCGGAACAGTGTCTTGTAGCGGCAAGAAATGCCAAGGTGTGATACCTTACAACATTAACTTTGGTATCCCTGTTCCTGAGTACATTAATTATTTGAAATCAAGTTATTATATGTGTTGCATCTATGCCTGATTTTGTTATGTAATTAACATATTTCCAATGTTTAGTTAATAAATAGTTCAGAAAAAGTTAAACATAATTATATAGCACAGTATATTTTACAAATGATGTCTTCTTCCATAAGAACTGGCTTTGTATTGATTTACAAGGGTTGTCATGTACATCATTAAACTACTGCTGTTCTTGTTTCAAAACATTCCAACTTACTTAGTTTTTACATCAATTACGAGTATATAAGTTAATATCGCCAACAACAGTATGCCGATCAGCACAGTTTATGACATATGGATCAATTTTACGCTTTCTGCATGTGTTGATGCAGCGCCTAGCTGTGCATGTATAACTCTGCGGGACCAAGTATGTGGAGTGGACGGCAAGACGTACGGCAACTCATGCGAACTCAGATGCGCGTGAGTATTGCACAATGGAGAAAACAATATTATATTAAAAAAAATCCGTTCAATATATTTTATTTTCCTCGTCAATAGGTGTGTGTTGGTCGAGGGCATCCCACTCCACACCGTACAGAGCTTACAAGCAAAATATGCATATTATAACACATTTCATACATTTAACAATCAGCAGCTTTTACATAATAATATTGATATATTACAAATAATAAGGAGATTCGAAAAGAATAATGTTAGGCGAATAAAGGGCACTGTATACATTTAGATTATAGTACTACATTTTAAGAGCATAAAACCTTGCGCTTCTTTTTTTTAAGTTAAGAATGTCAAGGGATAAATTGTATCATATCCTGTATTTCTCTAGGAAAGGTTCTGGGCCGTAAAACGAGTTTTTACTTGATTAAGCAGCTTACAATACGTAATTTCTAAAGCGTTTAAAATATGTGAACTCCCACCCTGCATATAACTGTAGCAATTAAAATCTGTTATTTCCAAATATGTGTCGCGTTCTGAAAAAACTGGGCCAATTGCATGTGCGTAAAGTGTCATCTCATATTAGCCTGTGCAGTGCACAGTGCACAGGCTTATCAGGGACGACACTTTCCGCCTAAACAGGATTTTTTCTAAGGAGAGACATCTTTTAAACGAATAGTTCCATGTAAGCGGAAATTGTCGTCCCTGATTAGCCTGTGCGGACTGCACAGGCTAATCTGGGATGACAATTTACGCACATGCATTATGCCCAGTTTTCTCAGAACGCGACACATGTCATTATGTTTCATGGGCGTTGCTCTGAAGCACAAGGGAGAATGCAGACCATATAGAGGTAAGAGAAAAAAGCTTCTACTCCACATAATAATACCAAAACCACTTTGCAGTAACCTATTTTTTATTTCTTAATTGACCATTCCAAGGCGGTGATCACAGTTTTAATAATTGTATGTTTATAGTTGCTGTTCTGATATAAAGAAGTATATAGGGACAGGAATGTCTCTCCTGACAGAAGTTCTGGAATTTTTTTGTTTGCTTTATTGAAAAACGTTGACGTTTTTTTCATTAATGATGATTATGGGGTTGAGTGAAACATTTTACACGATATTTAAATTGACATTTTTTTTACACTTTACTTACATTTTACCATCACTACACCATCAATAATGAATCAAACTGGTGTATGAAGACTAATTTAAAAATAAATAAATCGTACTGCGTAGTTAATATAACGTGTGCATACGTTCAGTAGGACATAATGTAACAGCATTTACAAATATATAACAACTTTCATACATTCAAAGCCGCGGTTTTAAAATAGTAACAAGAGAAAATTGTAAACAAAAACACTTCTTATATTGAATTATAACCGCCAAAAATATATATATAAACAAATATTGTAAACATTAACAGAGAACTGGAGAAGATCTCGTGTTATCTCGCGGCCCTTTGTTATCTTCACCTTACAAATCAATATATTGATCGTCATTATTGATGAACCAAAACCTAGTCTATCACATGACTGAAATCTCGGGGGTCGCGAGAATCGACAGGAACTCTCGATACCACCAATTTTAGTATAAATGTATTGATAGATCTTTTATAACCGCCACAGACGGACCCATGACGCTTTTAAATGCGTTAACTGTTTTCCAGGTCCCTGCTTCGCCAGGCTTGCGGAATGGGAAGCCGCAACCGCAAACGGAGTTGTGGGACGGATGAGACCCCGTTGTGCCGCGAATGGTGATTTCCTGGGGATGCAGTATGGAGGCTCCCAGTAAGATCTTCTGTTACTTCTTCCGTTATTGCGCACTACAACATTTTCACAATTGTCATCCAAACATATCGGCAATCACCTTTTAATTATTTCGCAGGGGATTTTATCAATACACAAACGTATTTAGCCAAAAATATGTATCTATGGAACAAAAACATCTGAAAAAAAAACTCTTAGCAAAAATGTTGCCTTTTCCATATTAATGCAATATGCATGTTATCCGGTGTGATGACACGCAGAAACTCGCCGCTTAGATATCAGGGCTTTCTGCGTTGCTGCCGACGTCACAGAGATTTTAAAGAATACGTCGGTCGACATAAAGCAAATCAACATAGCATGTTAAAGGTCCATGATTTAAGGTTAAAGCAATATTAATATTAGCCGGTATGATGTAACTCGGAAAATCTCCTTTTATCTTTAAGCGCTTTCTTCGTTGCTTCCGTATATATTTTGTAAAATAAGTCGTTTGACCCTACGAACAATGAAACATACCTTGTTTAAGGTGCCTTATTTAAGGTTGAAGCAAGATTTATATCATCGGATATAAGATGTAGCTCTGAAACTCGCCGTTTATATTTCAGAGCTTATTGTGTTGCTCCTGACGGCACTGAAATTCCTGGTTTCGCGGTCGACAGCTGGGAGGCCGTCGACGTGGACTGCCGTAAGTACACGTGTACTTAAACTATAACTGCTGAGAATGCGTTTAAAAACGATAAATATATCCAAGAAAAAAAATGATAAACTTAGAAATTATACAACGATATGTTTATAAATTGTGAAAATCAGTACATGTATACAAATATTGGTTATAATATCAGTAGTCCAATATTGTTTATGGCGTCAACATATCATTTAAAAAATACTGATACCTTTGCGTACGCGAATATTAATTCAAAGGCTTATATAAAGCTTATATAATATGCGGTCTACCAAGTAGACAAACCACCATGGACATACATGCATGTCCGTAGACACCAACGCTTTGGATCATGTTCTACCTTTTTAAACGTGCACCAATCAAACGTGCATGCATTGTTCCTAAGGAGATGAAGTTGTGTATGCGAATTTGTTTTATATGACGTTAAAAATTACTGAAGATATGCCATTTTCCTGATTCATTTTAACCTGATGTGCGTTTGTTAATACTTATATGTAATACAATATTGTTATCATTTCGTCATTAGTTGTATATAACTTAAAGCTTCATTCGTGCTCATTAGCTCATACGCAGAAAAAACAACACAAAAACAAACAAACAAACAGATAAGGTGTTGTGTAACCTCCACAGAGTGCGCACGTGACCGGTACGCCTATCAGCAGTCGGGGGGCGAGCTTGGTCGGCGGTTCTACTGTGACCGCTTCGGAAACTACGAACCCATCGGATGCACGGGTTCGGTGTGCTATTGTCAGGATTGCGGAGGAAACCAAATAAGAGAGGCCGTCGATATCGGAGATGTGGACAGTCTTAACTGCAAGAGTCCGGAGTTCTCGGTATGTTGTGGGGGAATCTCCTGTCGATGGTTATTAGTTTGTTTAAGCTGAAACATATATATTCAGTTATATATTGATGTAAGAATAAGAAATCGAAAGCCATGATGTGATTTCTCCTTTTTTATTATTTCCTCTCTTACAATGCCAGAATCCTTTTACATCCTTTTTGAAATAAAGTTTGCTAGATCAGTTTAAAAGTGAGGGGATTTTTGTTGAAGGGATTTTTTCTCCAAGGAAATGTTTCCAAAATCACATTCATTATGAAAATGGATTTAATCGATCGGCCAATAAACAACAAGTTCATTTTTTGATACATGTGAGGTCAACACTCATTCAGGCGACATAACTTTGTTGATTTGCGAACAAGCAACGATATGCAATTATGATGCTCATCGAGTTACCGGTAATACATATTCAGGCGAAATAATGTTTTAATACAAAACGGATAACCGGTATACGAAATCTATGTGTTTTCTTACTTGGTCTTGCAAAATGGTTTGCTATCGAAAAGAATTTTTTACAAGCAAATGTTTTGGATCAGTAAGTCCTTCAAAATAGTTCATAACATAGTTCAATGGTTAATTCAGTAGTTCAAAAGTAATATGTTGTTTTTCTCTAAAGACAGATCAACGTAAGATTGAACGGTAGAAAAAGTGCGATGTGCATTTTTCATTACCAATTGACAACAACCAATTGCGCTAAAGTTTTATCCTTAAAATGGTAAACACTTAAATACAGATAATTACTTTTGATAAATATGCGTGTTTAAGAAACTTATATAATGCCTTTATGTTGTATTTTAAAACTGTTTAGTTGTTTCATTTTTAAACATTTTTATTTGTATTTGTGTTTACTTACAATCGTTTCTACGACTTATTTTAATAGATGTTGATTTCCAATTTCAGGAACGCGGTTAGCTGCGATTTCGACAATTAAACGAGTGCATGTATTGAACATACGCAATATGAATAAATAAAACACACAATTCAAAACAATAATGCTGTTTTTGGTTTTTGTCACATATACCATACATGGCTAACACTAGCGTAGTAGATGTGTGGTGAATATGTTTCTATATATAAAGAAAGAAACCAAGTGTGGGTTATTTTGCGGGGCCAAATATTCTGAAAATAGCTCTTAAGAATTTCGGGAAATTTAATGATGAAATGCACGTGCTTTTACGCGCTCTATCAACATCTTTACAATCTTATCGTTTCAGTGCAACGTCATGCAACAAAAACATGATATAATGTGATAATATCTATAATTATATTAAAGGGTATTGTTCACAGTTTTTCAAAACGAACGTTTTCCAACAATATACATCCGTGAGCGAAATAAAACTTTTCGTTTACGAATAATCATCGTTATAAATTGATAAAATTATAAAGGGTAACACACGCGAAATAATTCGTCATATTTTATGGCGCGAAATGGACAATTGGTTTCGCGAAAGCCTTTTACTCCAATGGTCAGTGGTTGGAGCCCAGTTGCAGATAACGTTTTTCTTTTGTTAATTTTATTCTGGTGTATTACTGGAGATCTTTTGTTCCGATGTTTACGTTCATCAGTTTAAAGAATTTAATGACAACACTCCAAAACCTACCAAAATCTGTGAACGAGTCTTTTTAAAACAACACATATACCTTGTTAAACTGTATTTAAGCGTTGTTAATAAGCATTTTACTGTCATTGTGGTATATCAATACAAATGCCACCATATTGGATCTTTCATTTGGATCTCGTGAGTTAATTCCAATGCATCTTTACTCCTGACCTTGAGCTATAAGACAACAAACTGAGAAAGATTATTTCTTATTTTAGACTTATTATATTACAACTATCATCACAGTTAGTAAAAGTTGCGAGTAAATGCGCCTGAATCGAATGAGTAATAATCATAATTCAATACATATTTATAACCTGACGACTAACGCACTTACAAAAGTAAAAGAGTAAGATGTTGGCTTGTTACTTAAGGTTTACGGAACGGATATTTGGTACCAACAATACTAGTATGTTATTACTTAACCGGAATCTTTAAAAAAAAATACAATTATCAATAACCCGAATATATATTTCATTACAGCACCGTAGCATCAGATTTACGTTGTTTCGCACTTTTCAACGGGAGTTACTGCACTACTTTCATAATTGAAAGCAATGTTGATTTCCCTTGTAATTCGTTGCTTATGACAATACGGTCAATCTCAACTATGCATGGCCCTATTACCAACCCTGGGGCGCCCTGCCCACATAGGTCACACTCACCCAAAATTGCCTTTTACTATAACTTCTTCATTTCTACACCAATTCACTTCTAATTGATACTGAACTTCTCTTATGACAATACGGTCAACCTCAACTATGCATGGCGCCATTACCAACCCTGGGGCACACCTATGTCAAACATTCGGCGTGGGGATACGCGTCGACCTCTGTCGCGCCAGTTCTAGTGATATATTGGATTAGTTCGGAAATGGTTCCGGTCTGTTGAAAAGCATGACCGCCTAAGGGCAGGACATTTTTCCTTATATGGCTATAGTAAAACCTTGTTAACACTCTAGATGTCACATTTATAGTTCAATCTTCATGAAACTTGGTCAGAACATTTATTCTAATGATATTATGCGCTACACAGAACAGGGCAGTTCCTTTGTATCTCAGGTGAGCGACTTTGGGACCATTTTTCCTTATATGGCTGTAGTAAAACCTTGTTGGCACTGTAGATCCCACGTTTATTGTCCGATCTTTATGAAACTTGGTTATAACATTTGTCCCAATGAAATCTTGGATGAGTTCACAAATGGCTCGGGTTGGTTGAAAAACATTACCGCCAGGGATCGGGGCATTTTTCTTTATATGGCTTTGTCAACACTCAAGAGGCCACATTTATTGTCCGATCTTCATGAGACTTGGTCAGAAGATTTATCCCAATGATATCTTGAAAGAGTGGTTGAAAAACAAGGCCGCCAGGGGGCGGGGCATTTTTTATATGGCTATAGTAAAAATTTGTTAACACTAGAGGCCATGTTTATTGTCTGATCTTNCAACATCTGTGACTGATATTGTTTCTGCAATCAGTTCATACTTCGAGCAAGAACAACTAGAAAATATTAAGACGAGTGGCTTTATCGCTAACATTTCGGATTAATCCACAAATGAAACCGTTTGCGGTCAGTTTGCAAGACTTATTATTCTTGTGAATGTTACAAGGGGAGAAGCAGAAACACTGACTAAGGAATAAGCAACAGTTTTGCAGTCAACGGGTATCAATATAAACAATGNAAAGGGGAGATGCAGAAACACTGACTAAGGAATAAGCAACAGTTTTGCAGTCAACGGGTATCAATATAAACAAGGTGATGTTCTTATGTTTAGACGGCTGCAACACCATGAGTGGAGAACAGAACGGTGTATAGCAATATGTTTTACTCAGTAAATATAACATTAAAGAGGAGAATATTAAAACATTTTGTCATGTCACACTACTTCGATACTAAATTTAGATTCTTAAATGCAATTTTGAAAGGTCGATTTGCATGGAAAGGATTTAAATTTAATTTTGAACCAACTAAATGCATTATAAACTGTATGTTTTTTTTTTAATAAATACAGGTGTGCAGAAACTTTGAAAGAATTTGGGGCCTCATTCGCAGTTTTTCAACGGCAAAAACTTGAACTAGCTCGGTGATTGAAACACCTGAAAAAAACACGTCGAGTTCTCGGGGAGCAGTATTCTGACCTGCTGCTGTCATTCCACACAATGTATGAGTGTTCAACCCAAAAATTTGTTAAGTTCAAGGTTAATTCAATCAGACCGAATCTTGGTTTAAATAAACTAGTCTTAAGTCAAATATCATGTTTCCTCTAAAATAAGTGATCTGTGCAAATGTGGCCTGATGGTAATAGTTAGTTTAAACGTATTTATTGCATCAAATATGCATGGGATTGGATAACAAGTTTTTGCAACATTAGCTGGATCCTCTCCCAGATAATCATAAAACATAATTTACTAAAATACATTATAAATAGTTCAACAACATAATCAGTTAGTA
>VMBQ01001492.1:0-176508 GCA_007657795.1 Dreissena rostriformis
TATGGAGGTAAATGGACGCCAGTTTTGCTTACCAAAGACATTGTTCAATATTGTTTATAAGTTCATAAATTCCATCAAATATTTTTTGTCACTCTAAATCATGTATTCAATAATAATGTATATAGGTGTATTGAGTTGTATGGAGATCGAGTTGGCACCTACTTATATACTCCGAGGTTGTTTACACAGACACCTGTCCCAAAACGAGCGAATCAAATCCGAGAATTGTACATTCGTCTCTGTCAGTACAATTATCGCCCTGCAGGTAAATGTAGCGTAGTAAAAAATAAAATACCCGATTTGATTTTTTTTAAAGAAAATAATTGACAATTTATAGAGCACTTATTCAATTGATGTATGGACATACACACACATGTCTATACTACACGTTTATACTGATGACGAAATATGATAAGTATTGGTAGTTCCATGTAGTGTAGTAAGTGTTCTCTGTCCTAGTAATAGCAACAACAGTTGTGTTTGTATATATTATTTGTGTTTCATATTTATTGATTTTGAAAATAAAACAAAAAATCTCTCATAATTTCCAAAAATAAATGACTTTATATTATTGTTTTAATCAATATACCATTATATTCGCAAATTAAGATTTCAATGTATATTCATGACAAAAAACACCAAATGAAATTGAATACTTTTTTTTAATGAAAACTGTCAAGCATATTAGTTCTGAAAGTTCCGCTTCCCTAAGAAGTGTATATACTCTTGCCTTCATATCTTTAAGAATGGAAAAATGCATACATTTAAAAAAAATGTAATAACTATTAGTAATTATAACGTGTATGAAAACACTATAGATATGAAATATTACCACGAATCCCGCCATGCAAGAACCGCACTCCGTCTCTCCAGACTGGGTATTATTATTACACGTCGACCAGAAAGGACACGTACGGTTGCCGCATGTTTTCGTTGTTCCAGTTTGGTCTGGTTGCGCTTGCTGCAGGAAAACAAACGTAATACATTATAAGGCATTTCCCCCAGAAATTTGGTCAGGCACAGCGGCAAGACAGCGCGGAAGAGGGTTGTTGCGGAAGGGGGCTCGCCCCTTTCCGCGTGTCGAGTTTTTATTATTATAATATTATAAAGCGTAGTTCAACTTAACAAAATAAGTACTACAGGATAAACTACATAAACTATTTAATGTTTAAGTATTTAAGGGGTTTTATCTCACTTTAAAATCCTGATTGATGCTCTGATTTGTTAAAACAGAAAGGTTTTAATATTTGCTAAAAATACATAAATACATGAGAAGACACAAATACTTGTAACGTAGTTTCAACCGCATGAAATACAAAAACACAGATTGAAGATTCTTACTCAATAATAAAACTTAGAAGCATATTTTCACTCATATAGTAATACTGAGATATTATTAATTGATGCAAATAAAAAGAAAATCGGGATATGGTCATTGAAGTTAAAGACATAATAAATGGCTTATTATATATTAAAAAAAAAAAAAAGAATTCACAATTATTTTTACTTGAGTAAGTCATAATTGCATTAGGAGCTAAGTAAAACTGAACAATGTACTTAATGGGTAAATGGGTCATGCATTTTAATACCATTTACTTTAACATACATTTATCATGGCGTTTTAGAAAATCAGGTTTTTGCTTCTCCTTTAACCAATAAAATTGCATTTACAGAACATTACGCGAAAAACGATTCGTGCTGCATGTGGCGTCAGTATATATCAACTCAGTATTTGGTAAACAATTGTTATCAATTTTGCAATTCGCAACATAATAATTAAACTTATTAGTTTAGAACAAGCAAACTTGCTCTTACATACTGTAAACACTAAGTCTACCATCCATAAATATCAGCACTAAACCATGAAATAAGTTACTGTAAGTAATGTTAGATACTTACACACCGAACCAAAACTACTGGAATAAAAATAATGTTCCATAATATTGACTATATATTGTGCTACTGCTAATGCTCACATCAAAAATACGAATTGTGTCTTTTAAAGGCAATATATATTATACAGCCATACCTTTTTCAATTGCGTCGAAATAAAATAAAACATATCTATGTAATCTTGAAATGAATCATAAAACTACGGCAACAATATATCGGTACAATACAATGCTAATTAAGGTGATGTACGGACGTTTTAAACAAACATACTTTTTAATCAATTCGACTGCATGTCTTTGACATAGATAACCATAGTTTAATTATTTACTTTAAACCATTAAAGGGTGATATTCATGACAAGCGTTCAGTACAAGGCATGGTCAAACGTCATATTCTTTGTATCCTGGCTAGCATGCGGTGATGACTTTGTCTATGCTATCTTTATTGCCAATGCATTTCTTATTCTAAGTTTATATTCTTATATACAAAATACTTACGTTTCATGACAAAGAAGATCGTTTTGTATTTTAATGTTATATTGTATTTTCATTCAATGAGTGGTAATAGAAAACATATTAACACAAATGGCATGAGCTTTTACTGGGCGTCATCATTTCGTGTAGTGTTACGCTGTTATACAATTGTCGCTCTCTACTGAAGTCGCGTATTGTGCTGTAATTTTTGCATCGGTGTCACTTGATTTAAAATAATGTGTTTCTGTTATTATTTATAATGTCGAAGATAACAATGCGAGTTCACTACTATTAAAACAATATTTATTAAGTACTAAGATGGGAATAATATAACCACATCATATAACAAAAGTTAGAATTATTAATAGAAAAAAATTATCATGTATCTCTGCTCATTCATCGAACACCAAGCGATGAATGTTAATGTGATAACGTTGGTCAAATATTAGTTTCGTTAACATAAATGATAAATGATACACATTAACTAGTTAACGTTTGAAATAAATAGGTTTTAAGGTAACCCTGTGAAGCTTTGAGAATTATTATGAAATATTTCTATTTAAAGAACATTGTTTAATTTGCTATTGAAATTATGCGTGTAACTAGGCTTTAGGTCTTTGATAAGATATTTATGGTGGCACGAGATTATATGGTATTGCAAGATCTAAACAATTCCTGATAATAATATTCAACTGTAATGACAATAAAGATACATAACACCTGTATATCTATTTTATTTAAGCTATTTTTTTTAAAGTTAATTCCTTCATACAGTTCGCTACTTCAACAGTGCGATTAAATATTAAGGATCCATTTCATTGTATTTTTGTTTATAGCGATGCCGTTCGTTTTACCAATGATTTTAAGTAAATCAACAATTTCTCAAAACTGCTCAAACAATAACTTTTATTATCAACTGGGCTACACATAAGTTACGTGCAATGTTTAAAGCGTTGACATTCTTGATAAACGCTTTTTCTGAATGGTTCCCTATATTGCTGGGCTACATTTGCAAAGAGTGTACAAGGGCGTGTGTATACATGGTTTCATATATTGGGACAAGTTTAAGTAAATCAATTGGTTTAACATATAGTATTTGTCAACGTATATATGATCTGATTATACAGCTAAAGCTCTCATTGCAAAATGTTAATCAATAACATATACCAATTTTGTTATGTCTTTTCCCCCCAAACTTCGGCCATTGTGTTTTTTTCAAGGCAAGATGGTATTAAGTCATTAAGTTAATTTTTCAACATATAAATTGTCAAGGTGTTAAACAGTTTACATTGTGTTTAATTTCTTTTATTTTTCGAATAAGTACCAATTTTTTATGAAGATAAGAACAGAAAACATGTTCACAGAAAATCAGATTTGCTTTTAAATTAATATGTGTTCATTATTTTGGTATAAGATGTGCTTAACAAGGAAATAATGCAAAACACGTTTTTTGGTATATAAGCAATTGGTTAGATTAAGAAGGCCTTAAAGCAAGGGAAACATTATTTGGAGAATAAAGCAAGATCAAGTATGACTATCAAGCACAACTATATATAGATTACTAAGTATGCATTTGCACGAGACCTTGCATACCGATGTTATTATTTCATATCGATAAGACTAACTTTTTTTATAAACACACAAAAGAGATTGGCCCATATCTTGTAAAAAAAATGTGTAATACATTACCTATCACGGAATGCGTGGATAAATAATAAATGAACTTACTGTCAAGTAGGGAAAAAACGCTTGAAATTTAGCTTTTCAAAGCGATAGACGAGTATTCTCGAAATATTGCCGGTGAGTGCCAAGTCATAAATAAATAAATGTAAGCTTTTAAAACCCATGGTGTAAGAATAAACTAGTATACCGGTGTTTCACTCAGCTTTGACACAATCAAGTCGTTACTATGCGACATCTGGACGTATTAACCATATAGACGAAACATCTGCATTTAAATAAAACGTTAACATTGGCAAAACAGAACAACAAACAAAAGGTAACAATATAAAAATGACTCTATACATTGTTTTACATTTTATTTACACGTATGGTGTTCAAATACAGATTTTGCTGTTTGCAAGATAGGTAGGCACTCCTTTACTCGATTAGTGGCAGTACCCTAGCATAATAAGGAACGCTTGGGACGAATTTTGAATCATATCTTCACCATCCACAGCGTTTAAATTTTAACTCAAATGGGTTTGGCGTGGATTGTTGCCCTGGCGAAAAACACCCATCTGCGGTTTGGATACCTAAATAAATCATCGCTAAGTCAAATGTGTAGTGAGATCAGGCCGCCTAGATGAACAGTTGGTGATCCATTGCTGTAATAGCCCGAAATCCCTGTTTGCAGTACACTACTAATATTAAATGCAAGGCATTAATGTATTGTGGAAGATAAATATGCTCTTAATGAAGAGCGTGTAACCGTTCGTGGCCTTTAACATGGAACACACAAAACGTATAATTTATGAAATAACTTTTAACACCCGAACTATGTGACAATATCGGTGTGTAGTTACCCAATGACATATTTCCAGACAATACGTTAATAAATCGGTGTTATTAATCTTACCAGGCGAAATGGTTAAAGACTTATAGAAATAGTTGATAATCATTTACACTGATTGAGTCGATGTCCGTACCTTGTTCATAGTATACTCTGATGACCCACATAATGACTTGAAAGTTTCCAGATTTTGTTCACACCACACAGCATTTTATTATACAATTTATACATAAACTTCATGTGAAAAAAAGGCTATTACTTTTAGTATATTCAGACTTGTTATGATCTGGTTGATCGTGTGATTGTCTTGATTTCCTTAAACGGCTTTCAAGGGAATTTAAAAGTGTGAGGTGTGCGCTAAAACAACAATAACGGATAGCGTTATTTATCATGTGACTTCCAAATAAATGCAATATCAAAATCAGAGGACACAGCCGCGTCAGAGAGAGTCGATCGGTTATTAGATGGTATATTGGTATATTAGATTACCTAAGCGACACCAGCTACGGCATTGTTTTTCTTCGGTAAACAAAACAATTAAATAAACATAACGAGTACATACAACTTGTTACTTGAGCGTGTGAATTGTGAACGGATATTTACGGATAAATTCACAACAAGGTATTATTTAAACCTAATCTAAACGAATTTAAACGTCTTTCGAGTAAAACCAAGATGGCGGCGAATTTAAATTCAAACACAAACGCTATTAGTCAGCAATACAGTATACCGCTCGTCTTCATGAAGGAAAGCGAAATGTTCAAAGGGCGAAAACCAGAGCAAAATGAGTGGCTACAACACGTTGAGCTCTACCAAGCAATTTGACAAAGAATAACTGCGACCCATATAACAGTTTCACAACGTGTACCTGGAATGTGGCGAATTTATCTGGACAACATCGAGGACAAAGTTACACTGATGGCTAAAGGGGTATGTTTAAGGGACAAGACGATCCCCGTACCTAACACCAACCCAGACCGGCTAGACAGTGAGAGCACCACCAGAGTACGAATAAAAAATATTCCCTTGTCCGTCGATGATGGTATCAATACTAGAACTCTGACATTAAAAGGCGCGGATGTAGTTTCGCTTTACCGTGAAAAGTTACGCGTGAACAATAAGCTGACCAACTGTGAAACCGGTGACTGGGTGGCAATAGTATCGGCAATTTCCATCAAAACACCCCTCCCCAAAACAATGTTCTTCGGGATATTTGTAGGACGAGTTATTCATGCAGGACAGCAAAACACCGACAATAGACCAATGAAATGCACAAAATATTTGCAAGATGGACATTATCTTTCAAAATGTCAAAACGAATGGGTGTGCATTGACTCTGGCGAAACGGGTCATAAAAAATCCGAATGCAAGATGGGCGATCCCTCTGACACCGAACAAAGTACGGCTGAACCGGAATCATCCGACGACGAGTCACCGAACGACCAACCCATTGCCCCGGCCTTGGCACAAAACCAAAACAAAGCATAACAAGAGGTAAACAGCAAAACGAGAAACACGAAAACCAGAAGTCGATACTGAACTTTGTGACCCCAATCAAATACGTTCCCCCGAGCAAATCGAAATCTGCTAAAGTGGCCGAGCGCTCACCGCCGACCCCAGCTGAGGAACTGCACGACAAGTCAAATGCAACCAAGAAGGTGAAAAACAAATCGCAATAATCCATTTACCATGTTTTCTTTCACCAATAACCGAACTGAACATTTATATGGACTTGGAACTAGTAAAAAGATTTATTATACCTTGACCAAATCTAAACTCATATTAGATGACATGATTATTTTGTTTATAATTTACATCGTGTGCATGTTAATCGTAGTATCGCATTTGACTGTTTATGTTTAACGCAGACACATATTTTAACATGTCTAATATGATTTCCTACTCATTAACGGTAAGAAACGTCCCAAAGTTTAATACCACATTTTTTATTTGTTGCTTGACGATTTTAGTTTTAACGATTCATATCGTAGAACAATTTGTGCACTTTTTGAAAGTTAGACATGTACTAATCAAAATAATTTACGATAAGTGCATCCGGTTTATACCAGAGTTCCACATTTTGTTAAAGCGGGTAAAGAATGCTTACGCAAACCTTAATCCGCCAGTTTGTACCCCAAACGAACGGATTATTTACATAGGCATACATGGTTTATTAAAGGGATATTCCTTAAAGCAGTTCACATTTTATCGAAGTTCACGTGCTTTTCATGCATCTCAAAATGCTACGAACACTATTTGTCAAATAATAACCGATTGTTGATTGTTTATTCTGTATCACAAAAGATATAACTTGTTAATCCTTACAAATAACACTATTTTGTATAACACCATGCAAATAATATTCATACCTTTACAATTTCAGATCTGCTTTGTTAGGTATGCACAGCCCAAAACGTTTGTTTTAGAAATACCATGCATATTGTTTTACTATGTATACCGATATGTATACCAACTTTTACTCAGTAATCCTCAATGTAATTTTGTTTCATTAGGGGTGAAACGGCAGCTAGAAAAACACTTCTATTTCTTATAATGAGTGAACCACCGGTATTACATATTGCTTTTCTTAATGCCCAAGGCTTAAGAGACCGCTCAAAACGTGCAAGAGTAAACCAATACCTACTATGTCAAAACACGGACATTGCATTTTTACAAGACACAAATTTTTCATCTGATCTACACTGTTCTTTAATTGAAGATTTTTCAGACTGGGACATGTATCACTCATACGGTGAACAAAACAGTAAAGGGGTCTCAATTTTAATTAAAAACAATTACAATTCGAAATCCTTGACATTAATAGTGATACAAATGGTAGATATGTTTTCATGGGCATCGATATTAAAAATAATATATACATAAGTAAACATA
Organism: Dreissena rostriformis; assembly: GCA_007657795.1. Lineage (NCBI taxonomy): Eukaryota > Metazoa > Mollusca > Bivalvia > Myida > Dreissenidae > Dreissena > Dreissena rostriformis. The sequence continues at coordinate 7,771 of VMBQ01001492.1, forward strand.
TACGCACCTCACGAAAAGAAATCGCGAAATGTCTTTTTGATGCATTATCTGAATTATTAATACAAAATGCACAAGGAGTAAAGGTGATAGGCGGAGACTTTAACGAAATAAATGACCAAATAGAAAGGAAAACTATATCAAAAAGTAAAATAACACTTAACACGCATTTAAAAAATCTAATTAAAAATAATAAATTAACAGACATATGGCGAGTAATAAATCCTTCAAAACTGCATTTCACATGGAGAAGAAAAAACAAAACCGAAATGAGTCGCATCGATTTTTGGCTTATAGATTCGAATATTGTCCCTTTAATATACTCCACCGATATTAGACCAGCAATAATCCAGACAACGGATCACATGGCTATTTCTATTAAACTTAAATTTACGTGAAGTAGAGGTCCTGGATTCTGGAAACTAAACAATTCATTACTATCAGATACTGGCTACATTGTATTGATAAACAAAATAATTGACGATTGCGCGAATTTAAACATATTAAATAGTACCATTAGTTGGGAAATTTGCAAACATGAAGTAAAACTAGCTTCAATTCATTATTCTAAATCAAAAGCGCGCGAACGCCATGCAAAATTGGTGTTCCTCGAGGAACAACTCAAAAACCTTCTAATTCAAAACTCGAATACCCAACATGATAATTCGACTATAGTTGAACTTGAAAACGAAATTAAACAAACATGCGACCTTAAAGCGACTGGAGCACGTATACGATCTAGACTGCAATTTATAGAAGAAGGCGAGCGTAATACAAAATATTTTCTAGGTATAGAAAAATCGCGTCAAAACAAAAAACTTATTACATCCCTGCGAACTGAAAGCAAAACAATATATAACTTGAATGACATTTTAAAATACAAAGTTGAATTCTATAAAACACTTTACAAATCCTGCGCTGCCGATAGTCAGGAAATAGAATCGTATTTAAACAAGTCGTCCTTCGCAAACGCATTATCGGACAATGACGCTTACCTATGCGAAGGAAATATATCTTTAAATGAACTGACTGATGCACTTAACTCAATGAAGCTAAATAAAAGCCCAGGTTTAGACGGACTAACTGTTGATTTTTACAAAACATTTTGGGAAAAAATATCACCACTTCTTTTTAACTGCATATTAGAAAGCACTGCGCGCGGCGAATATCAAGATCACAAAAACAATGCATTTTCTCACTACTTTACAAAAAAGGTGACCCAGAAAACCTAGAAAACTGGCGCCCTATATCGTTACTGAACACCGATTATAAACTAATAGCAAAAGTACTAGCACAACGTCTACAAAAAAGTATTACCAAAATTTATCAGTTTGGATCAACAAGGTTTTATTAAAAATAGATTTATTGGATGCAACATACGTCAGATATAATCGACTCTGCTGATACTTTTGACATATATGGCGCAATCCTATTTTTAGACTTTAAAAAAGCTTTTGACACCGTAGAATGGAATCTTATGGTAGAGACATAACGAAAATTTGGTTTCAAACACGATTTCATCCATTGGGTCAAAATCGTATACACTAATATTTCCTCGTCAATTACAAACAACGCTCATGTGTATGCCAGCTTAAGGCTGGTTTAATTCTTTTGCGATTTCATTCCGTTTTCTCTACAAAACCGACAACATGATTGTCTTGCTTTAACATATGTTTATGCATTGTGTTACATAGGATTCAGTGGCTCGACTTAAAATCGAATTAAGGACATAATATATCCGTAAGTATAGTTCAGAAGTTCTCCGCTTAAATAATTAATAACGCTTAAAACCAATACCTGTACTCACAATAGGAGACATATAGACGACCCACAGCTGATTTGTTGTTTTGTGTAAGAATCAATGGAGCGGACAAATAATCAAAACGAAATGTTCTGGACCCTACATCAAATATTTATATATATACTTTTTTTTTATTGTCCGAATGTTCATAAAATGCATTAAACCATGGATAAAAATAAACGCCACTGATATGATAAAGAGAACTTTCCGCGAGCATTGTACCAGTTATTGCCTCACAGGATGGACTGGTGTTTGTTTAGAAGCAAAAATCAAATACATAGTAGTGTACAAAAACAAACCTGGAATAAGTATACAGTCCGATCTGACTTAACAGCCAACTGAGTATAGCATTATTGATTTTTTATGAAACACATTATATGTAATGACTCATAAATGCAACGATAAGTAGGTTATTCTTTACACCATGAATGCATAATAAAGCCAACATGATGAGTAAAATAGTATTCGCTATAGCAGTTGTATTGCTTCATAAAAATGTAGATGTACATTTAATGTTGAATACAAAATTTCATTCACAATTTTAAAGCAAAGAAGACATTGCTCGTTGTAGTAACTATTTTTAATATANAATTTTAAACCGAATAATCCCCACGAATGAAAATCTTTTTAAATGGCACATATATAACTCCCCATGCTGCTTATTTTGCCAGGAAGTAGAAACATTTGAACACTTTTTCTTAGAATGCCCGTTTACCACCCAATTCTGGACTTATATTAATCAGGGTATATGACTAAACAAACCTATGAATACTATACACAACATTACTATAGGTTACAAAACACAATACGCAGCATATAATGATATATATATAATTTTAAGTGAAATATGTTTCACAATCTACAAAGCGTATATGAAAAGTGAAAGACGAACACGTCAAGTAAATATGTCCAGCATCCTCCTGGACGGTCTACTAATATTGGAAATACATTACAAAAAAGTGATACCAAGCACCAGTTATTATCTAAGTTCATAGTCCTTCTAAAAGAACTGATGAATAATTAACGCATAATGCCTTATCAACCTATAGTGCTTATTTATATGTTTTTAAATCCCAAAACAGGAACTCCGCCCTAACCGATAGACACTTTTCTTTTTCGCTTTTGATTTGAATGCTGCCGTATGTTGGTAATAAGATGTTTTGTCTTAATCTTTAAAATTGTAACATTGTATACATCGCAGTTCCCTATGCTACCACATAGGGCTTACGCAATGATGTAATGGTTTGATGTAACTTGTCCCTATATATTTTGACATATATCTTACTTCTATATGCATCAGTATTGCTTTACCATAGTATTTCTTGTACTTGTCACATGTTTCTGTCGTTTGTTTGTGTTTTTTGTTTGGTTGTATTATTCCAAGACAATATGCGTTATAATGTGAAAACACTCTAATACGATTATTTATATTGCTTTGCTTTCGGAGCTATGTCAACGTGATCTTTAACATTAAATACATAATCATTCTTCCCTGTTAATGTACTAATTATAATAAGCATAATGTAAACCAACTGAAATTGATTTTACAAAGAAAGTTATGTTTTTAAGTAATGTGTACGAATATGTTCTTGTATATTGTAAACTTTGTAAATAAAAGTGTAAAAAAGAATCTATCGGTTATAATGCCCCCAGTAAGGTGGCATATAGCAGTTGAACTGTCCGTCAGTCTGTCCGTCTGTCTGTCTGTCTGTTCGTCCGTCCGAAAACTTTAACATTGGTCATAACTTCTGCAATATTGAAGATAGCAACTTGATATTATTTGGCATGCATGTGTATCTCATGGAGCTGCACATTTTGAGTGGTGAAAAGTCAAGGTCAAGGTCAACCTTCAAGGTTAAATGTCAAAACAAAAACTTTCAAAGCGGCGCAGTGGAGGGCATTGTGTTTCTGACAAACACATCTCTTGTATCCTATGTAATTGTATTGTGATGTAAAAATTATGTGAAAACATTGATTTTACTTGAATGTTTTTAAACATGCTCAAGGCATATAACTTTATGTTCAGTGTGGCCATCATCATCGATACCATCCATATAATCATCTTCATCACGAGCATCATATTAATTATGTTCGCCATCTTCACCAGTATCACCTTTACCAGGGTCATCATCCTCATTATCACCATAATCATCATCATCTACACCATCGTCACCATGAGTAGTGCATAATTGTAAGACAGTTAACTGTTTTTTTAAACCCCAATTATCATAGAAATTGATTTCATCTAATAATGTTCCGCTAATCCATTCAAGTCATTTTTTAGCCAATCACAAGACTTGGACTTCATTCATGAACTGTTGAATTCTTATAAATTGATAGTTTATATTGAAATCAATTTGCTCATTCCAAGTGATTAAAAGCGCATTTCTACTGAAACTGAATGTAATTGTGTTCAAGTGATAATAAAGGTACGATTAGCATTTGCGAAGTCGTATGCATCTCTAAATAAGTGTAATGCTTTGAAACACTTTATGAAGATTGTTGCGCCAAACTGTGTATTGTATGTTGCAATACTCATTAAGCAAATGTAACATTACCTCTTGTTTGCACATTTGATTCGTTCTAAAAGTTTTCAACATGATCGTGATAAATATAACAATAACAAAAGATAATGTTAGTTAACTGTTTTATTAATGCTATCATTCAAATTTACTGTTAAGTTCCGTTTTGTTATTCAAATTGCGTAAATGGGACGCTATGATTCTTTGATTTTTTTTTTTTTTTTNTTTTTTTTTTTTTGTTGTAATCCAATGCAACCACAACTTAAAATTAATCATAGATGTCGTCGTTGTCATATATCCATTGAAAGAACGGAACAAACGCATCAATATTCATATCATCATCGGCTAGGTAACCGGAGACCTTGACTTCTCTGTAGATGATCAAGAAGGTATCTCCTTGGGGTGTATTGTAAACCGTCTGAAGTCGCAATGTGTTTTGTTGTCCCTAGAATATATAGAAAACTTTACTTAATGTTACATTTGTATATGTTTTGAACTGTTCCGAGTTTGGACATGAACGGCAACATTCAAACATAAGCTTATACGTATCTGTCTGTACATTGTACACATTAGACAACGGACAGAAATATGTATATAAAAATGTAAACCTAAAATGTTCATCTACTCGTACTTTAATGCGTTCTAAAACTGTTTATACAATCTTCAGCAAATAACGCCACACTAGTTCAATTCATGTTATGGCAGTTTTAAAATTAAGCTACCTCTCTTTCATGTAAACAAATAGTCCAGCCACTAAGCCCCAAACAACAACCACATACCCCAACACGGGGCCGACGATCAACCACGTTGTATTGCTTCCATCTCCTTAATATTAGAAAACAACGAATAAACATATAAGAACAATATGTAATAAATATATAACAACACAATTTAATTTTAAATGCACATAATCCAATGCATGTTTCATTATATTGTATTTAACATATTGTATATCTGTAAATACAGTAATCCTAGTGGAGTATCCGTTATCATTTATTAAGAAACAAATGTGCTATGTTGGTTGGCTTTTTGCTGAAATTGTCATGCATTAAATGGACCCTTTATTGAACTCGGAGAAATAAAAAAACGCTCTGTTTGAATTGCTTACCCTGTGACGCCGGCGTCGTTAAACGCGTTTTCACAACCGTCTCACATAGTTGACCTTCCCAGTATTCTGGGCAAGAACATTCGAACGACCCTTCCGTATTGGTACAGTTGGCCTCGTGCATGCATGGTGTTTGTAAACATTCATCTTTGTCTTCCGTGCAGTTATCGCCTGTCCATCCGTCCAAACAAGTGCAATTCCTTCCCGTTGGAACAACAAGACACTTTTGATTATGCATACAAGGGGATAGATAACATTGGCTTGCGTATGAACAGTTTATACCAGTCCACTCTTGAGGACAAATGCACTTGTATGAACCTTTTTGATTTTGACAAGTGCCTCCGTCTTTGCAGGTTGAGTAGGCTGCAGTACATTCATCGATGTCCGTTTCGCAGCTTTCTCCAGTCCAGCCTTCGTCACAAACACACGTGTAATTACCGCGATGGTTTAGACAGTGTTGATGGATTCCACATGTGAACAGCGACATGAGGTGACAAAATGGTAATAAAATTCGAAGTTTAAGCAAATGACCTGATAAGAAAATGTAAACAATCAATGTTCACCTAATTGTCAACATTCACACTATGAATTTACTGTATCTCTTTATTTGGTTTATGATTACTAAATATCGCGTCGTTTTACAACTATCATCTACGTTTATAATTCAATAATTCGACTGTAATTCTTGTTAAATACATAAGCTGTATGATTATAAATGTTTATACTATGTATTATTGTTTAAATCGTTTCGCAATCGGTTACGGATTTGATACCCATCTGGAAATATATTATTACAAAAACGCAACTAAAACATATCCATGTTCAATCAGCAGTGTATACGATTACATAAGGAAGACCAATACATTTACTATGAAAATTCATAGGAACGCCAAAATGCGTAAAATTAATAATTTAACACACAAGTGATAAATTAAATTATTGATGAAAAGTTAAATATCTGCACTTACGGGTTTTTACATTCATCTATATCAGTATGACAGTCAAGTCCAGTCCATCCCGGAATACATTCTGTTTCATTGCCGATCCTATCATGACAGCTACATCCTCCCCAGCCTTTGAGACAAATGCACCTTTAATATAAAACATATTATAGGTTTACTTATTATTATAACTAGTACTGCACGATAATAGTATATTTACATACTAATATTATGTTTTCCCCTCTCTATAAAAATAGTATAATTAAAGCTTGTTGGTCCACTTAATGCTCTTTTAAATACAATTTGTAAATATGTGTTTCTTTGAACCTTCAATACAAATCCATGCAACTCTTAACTACAATCTAAACGAACAACCTGCAAGGATCGATACCCACATTAGTTACAAACCAAAACTATATTACACGCAATTACTTATTTATTGTTTGTCGCGCATGTATGTTTTATACTACCATATAATTGTCTATGCATTTTTGTCTTGTCTAGAATTAAATGGCATCGACCTTTTACATAATATAATTATTTCCGCGTCTGGCATAATTGTGTAATTACTGACTAAATGAATGTGTATTCCGGCGGTAGAATGTGCATGTATTTTCATTGAGTTGATATCCGAATATATCGCAGATACGTTGACTTTTTAGCATTCACATGTTGAATTGTTATAATTATCAGATTTTTTGTATGCATAACCATAGCTTACGAAAAGAAATAAGAACAAGTATCGATTAAAACGTTGTCTAGTGTAAAGTTGTTTTTAATTAAAATCAGAATATTACAAATACATGAAACCTGTTCAACACTACTCACGTAAAGCTTGCTATTGCATTGACACACATTCCTCCTGTGCCACATGGTCGATGTCCGGGACCGCATTCGTCTAGATCGAGCTGACATTTATCGCCCTAATTCAATAAATTCTGATTATAAAATCAAAACTTTTACACAGAAATGATATCTTAAAATACATACAATGATGTTATATGTACTAGGACCTTTATTGACACAAGTTCAATTGACGATTATGTTTATTTATAAACACAATGCGGCATTTCAAAAAAAAAGTGTTGTTAACCTATAAAAGGACACACCAGTTAACGAACAATACATATGAATGTTCGAAAAGCGAAGAAAGCAGCCGAGAAGACTAAAAAAGCTTGTTCAGACTTACGTTAATTGAACTGTTTATACAAATGCATTCTGCGATATTTTCGTTTCATGAAATTCGTTTCAACAACTATTATTTTGAATTTATAATAAAACGTCCCAAGATTGTACTTATGTCCTAGAAAGAACATTACCTGAATACCAACTACGCAGTCGCAAGGATGTTCTAGTGTCTCGTTGCAGACAGCAGTGAATGGTCCATAGCAAGTAAGGTTTCCACAAGTTATGTTAGGATAATTGTAGTCTATCACCACATCACCTAAATTCTGTTCAGTGAAAAATACCAGAACAAATATCGGTAATAAGCAATTTCTACAGTTTTATATTATGGATATCACTATTAACTTACTTACCTACTTACCTACTTACTTACTCACTCACTCACTCACTCACTCACTCACTCACTCACACACTCACAAACTCACACACTCACCAACCCACCCACTCACTCACTCACCCACTCACCCACTCGCTCACTCACTAACTCACTTACTTACTTACATTTTGCTTACTTTCTTACTTACTTTTTGCTTACTTTCATGCTTACTACGTTGCTTATTTACTAACATACTTCAGTGAGTTTTAGTCAGTTTATTTAAATCGTGAACCAATGTGTATCAAATTCTTGAAACATTATTTTCTTTACGTTTTTCGTTTCTTTACAAAGTAACAGCGAGGTAAGTCTAATTTGAGAGAGTATAAAAGCATCCGAAATGCATTGAAAAAATAACAGTTTACTAAAATTATGAATATTTTGTTGGAACCGCACAGTTTTGAAAACAAAGATCACATTTAACAGAAAACGGACCTCTCTTATCTCGCATATTTCATTTATATTATACACTTTCGTCAGAATTTAGTTTATCCGAATTACAAGAAGACACAATTATATACAATATACGTTTTATGGACATTATAGTATAGTTTTGTAAAGAAACTTACAATAGCAAGAACAATTTTAAAATTGTGTCACGAAGAATGATGAAAATATTTACTGATTGACAGATAAATGTATAAACAGAACTTAACCTATTTAAGCGTCTGTTGAAACATGTTGAGAATAATAATAAAAATACAACATATTACTTACACCCACACACGCGGCACAATACGGTATGTAATGTATAAACACATATACGCCTGTTATGTACCACATTATATATGAATGTCTCATTATTAAATAAACTGGATAAATATATTCAAGACAATTGTTTAAGTGTTTGTTACAAGAGCCGTATTATGCAAGGTAGATATATATTTCAAACACAGAGCGAAATAATTCAATCCTGTTCAATGCGATTTTCTCAATACGACTGAAGTTATGAACTGAAACACCACCAAACTTAAGAACAATGCTAAACGGAAACGATTATATAAATATTTCGTCAAAATGGATTGACCACGAATTTAAATCTCTAGTTTTAAAGGATTATTTATTAATGTATTTCGTTACAACTGTTATTCGTCCACATAAACGAAATTTCATAAGGAAGTTTGCTATTGGCTTAAATGAGTGTCCTGGTTTGTTTAGCGTTATTTATCTTGTCAAATAATCGTCCTCATGACATGTTCATGACAACGCGTTAAACCTTTTATCGTTAAAACACATTGGTACTAGCATTTAATAGTCATTGTTTATGTATGCGTTTCACAACATTACAATCTTGTAATTAAATTAACTCATATATGACATAAACTGAATTAACCTATTGTCACCGTGTTTGTTTATTCATATATGTTTTAATTAAGAATGTTATTACCTTTATAGTGATGCATGCACAACTTTTAATATATTATCTTAATATTGTTATTATTAAGAATGTTATTGAGATCGAGGTTGTCGATATTATGTAATAATCATGTATATAAAATGCATTGTTAGGAGAAGATATACAGTTGATTAGTGTAAATAATATTGAATATCATCAACGATATAGCTTTGGCAAATACTTGTTTCGTTTAAATATTACAAAAATACTCGGTTATATTAAGCAATGGTATGTGCATCTGAAATCAAGTCTTGAATATAAATTAATTAATTAAATTAGTTTTTCCAATACATGTAAACAACACCTGAATCGACAAATCGTAACTTATCGATAAATATACTCCATTACCATTAAAAAAAATTGTATGTTTGTAAGTGTATATTCATTCGCATACACGTACTGTGTTATGTGTTCTTTCAACAACACACACACACACACACACACACAACAACCGAGTGACAACAACGGATTGTTAACTTAAACGACCTTTTGGTTTGTTGTGATGTCATTAATGATTGTTTAAATCATTTGTTTATTCTTTCAAGTTTGAGATGTTGCCGGTTAGTTGGAAAATATTCAAATTAATGTTTGATATCCATCTACATGTATTGCCAATAAAGGATTAAGATTTGCAGTTTCTGTGGTTGTTTGTTAGGTGTGATACGGTTTTTATGCTCGTGATTAAAGCCACAAACTTAGGTGGGACAGAGACGGGTACTTGAGTAGATTATTAATGCTAGCTTAGCTTCAGTGTACAATTAACTAGCTTAATTAAATACGTTTTAGAGTAACATATTAAGTCGTGTCTAGTAGGTTTTCATTCTCTGTTTGGTTCAAAAGGCGACTGCATTTCATATTATATGTGAACTTTTAAAACGTTTGAAAAAATATTGTGTTGTTATTTATTCAGTGTTTGAAGATTGAATGCATTCCATGTCCGACTGTTGAAGTAAAGTAGTAGAGTAGGTTGTTAAAATATTGTATTATAAAAACATGGTTGAAGTCACATTTATTTAGGATTGGAATATCATCACGGCGATGACAAGGACAGCCATGGATGTGAAGATTGCACAAGAATAACCAGAAATTTTAAACATGACCGACATTCTGTCTTTGACGAACGATGTTGTTTTGTCACAAACGTAATCGCCTGCCTTTCCTTTATTTAAATTGCCAGCTCCTGCTCCTGATACTGGTGCAATATAACTTAAGATGCTTGCTACAGTACTAGTGTCCGGAGTGTAGGGTCTGGGAGAACGCTAACGACCTCTACATTGTTTATATTTGGGTTAGCGGCGCTAACCCCATCCCTCCTACCAGAAGCAATTGTATGTGTTGTTCTTTTACCTTGATTCAGAAACAGAATCAGTATTTGTTCCGTTGCACAAAAGGTTTCTAAAATACGTCATATGAGGACGCGGTCGTTATTAATACTGTCAACCTTTTGAATTATCTTAACCGTTGAATGTATTTTAATGTGACTCCGATGTTAAATATCCGGACGATCCATTCTCAAGTTCTTCAAAATGATAAATGAGTTAAAGTGATATTATACAGATATAAAACAATGTTACCAGCACATAATTTGAGGTTCTTGTAAATTTTTAATTTAAACGTATACATTTTGCATCCGCTCGTCATGTTGTGTCATTCATGTTGTCATGTTCTGCCTGCAAAGATACATGGGGTTGAAATCGCTTTATGAGCGCGTTTTGATTTGTGATTAATTCTCAGTTAAGTTTGATTACTACAGCAGTCTGATTTGTGCTGTGCTGATGCAGTAGATCATATCATCGCCGTGGCGTAGTGAATATGGTGTCCGCCTAGCGATCGGGAGGTCATGGGTTCGAACCCCACTGGGAGCGTTCCTTTGATCACCCCCAAAGACACCAAGTACTGGTTATAGTCCCAGGAAACGGACTCGAGAGCGTTTATTTAAGCCTACGGCTTTCGATGCAATCGAGCTAAAATAAATAGGTTTAAACTAATGATGTCGGAGTTCAGTACGCAGAAGAGCTATTTTTTATGTTGATGAAACATACTGTAAACTTATTTGTATTCGTCGGCATGAATAATAAAAAAAAAAAACGTGGGCACGCAAAATCGTGTATTTCTTATTTTGGCTAAAAAAGAAGAATTTATATCGGTCATTGTAAGATGTGTTTGTGTGAAATGTAAAGATCGGTAAACCGTCGAAATTATGGAAAATTAATGTCCCATGATCTTTGTTGTATACATATTGTGTTTAGAAATGTCCTGCACATAAATCGGTAACTTCGCTTATTAAATAGCTAAAAATTTTGCAGTGAGCACTGGTGGCTGAACAGCCTGTCTTTTTGTCGTTTTAATTGATTCTTAATGGTTCCTTACGATACTAGCACACTAAAATTATGTGTAATGTATTCGATGTAATTGGTTTAATCCTTATTGTTTACATGTATATACTTGTTATTTTTTTTTTTTCTGTGTTCTCGCTTCCAAGACTTAATGTGACAGATGGGTAATCAGCATATAGGAAACACCGTAGAAACTCATTTATATATGCCTTTTTCAATTAACGTGTGCACTGTTAACACGCAATTATTTCGCTTTTTTATATTTGTAAGTTATCTTTGCGGAATTACATTCTGAATTTTACACACACATTAATGTTGCTTTTTATATGCAAATTAAATTAATTAAATTGGTTGGTGCAAAGTTAAATATAAGTAAAAACTGCGTGCCGAATAGCATATACCATGTAAAAATGAATTCACTCACATGTATTACAAGGAAATAATGTGATAGAATACGACATTTAGAACATATAACCGTTAACAAGCATTTTTTTACAAATTGTCCAATAATGTCTGCTTGTTGTAGAAGGTAAACATTGGCATACTTATTTTCAAAAGACGGTAGAACATATAATATTATATGGGACACTTAAAGAATGTTTAATGTTGTTCTAATATGAAAGTGTGTTCACAAATTGACGGTAGGCATGTTAATCAAACAAAAGAACGTTAACAGTTCCCAACATATTATATTAAATTACATTTACCCGGTTGCGTTAAAAGAACACAAAAGGAGGTCTACTGCTATTTGTTAAATGGTGAGACAAAATCCTCCCGCTTTAATTATTAATTGAAGAATGTTATACGAGGGCTTACCGCATATACCGATAAGATAACGAAGATTGAAATTAATGTCCGTAATTTGCAATCTACAAACATTGTAAACGTATTTCTTAATTTCGCTGATGCGGAAGGATTTGTTCTTATGATCATGATAAGTAATTTAACACACGTATCAATACATAAAACCAAAACAAGTTCTTCTTTCGATTTGCTGAATATTACATCAATATTGACATTGTGCCGTATTTGAACGCTAAGTGTTTCAGTTCTTTGTCAAATCTCCGTAATATCAGGAAAGTTGCCTGGCATACTAAGCATATACTCGCTGGCTAGCTTAACGATATAAAGACAGTAAAAATACTTACGTTTGAAATGGTAAAATGAATTACCGAAGTAATAAATTGAAGCTTATATATCTCTATCTGATTAATGAAAAGTATTTTCGAAATCGAGTAAGTCTAATTAAAACACACGTTTTGTCTGGGAATGAGCTTAGATAGCAAAAATGTTTTAAATAATATTTGTCTAAAACCTTCGTTCTTAATATCGAATCGTCTATTGTGTTCTCTTTGTTTCAAACGAAGAGCTTCGAACAAAAAGTATGATGTGTTGAAATATCCTCTTAAATCACCCGTATTTCTGAATAAACAATGCAGTATAGTATACAATCAATAAATCTTTCATGTTAAATGGCTAATGTAGTTGGAATTTGCTTACATTACTATTTTTATGCAATGCGTGTAGTGGTAAATACCTAAGGCAAAGGATTGATAAGCTGTTAATATCTTATTGGCGTCGACATACACGATAACAGAAATTCTATAAAATAACGTAAAAACATAGCAAATAATAGGCCATTTACATATTCGAATAATTATATTAAAAATGAAAAATCAATCGATATGATAACCATGGCTGTCATGAGTTTTTCTTCACCACTGTCCTACAGCGTTTGTCGGAACAACTCTGAAAAAAACAAACAAATGATCAACAATATGTTAATGATTAAATTAAAGACGAATTAAAGATAATTTTATGAAATGACAGACTTGCAAAGTTGAAATTAACATTTTCATAATAAACAATTAAAATTAGATATTTAAGAAAACTTACGGTCCCGACTTGAAGGTAATATATGCAATTCTAATTCCAACCATCAATGTTATAACTCCAAAGGCAGCTCTTGCACTTTTCATTGCTATTTTAATGTCGTCTTTAAACCATGATTTGTTCTCATGTGTTGGCGTTCTTGAGACCGCATTTGTTTCATGGTATGGTATTTTATCGACAGGAAGAACACTAACACCTTTATCAGTCATATTAATATTTTTAATAAAATCAGTATCAACTCGTTCCCTTCGAGCAAACACTTGCACATCTTCGAAATACTGGCATCGGAACGAATCATCTGTATTTATGCACGTTTCATTGCTTTCACATGGACTTGCGAAGCATTCGTTTACATTATTCGCTCAATTGAAACCTTGCCAACCAAGCTGACATTGACACCTAAACGATCCACTGGTGTTCATACAAGTTTAGTTGTTCTTGCATTTGGAAGTCATGCATTCGTCTACATCAGCTGCACAATCCTGTCCTTGCCATCCGTCTTTGCATGGTCAAATAAAAGATCAAGGAGTATTGATACACGTGCCGTTGTTTTTGCAAATATCAACTTCACACTCGTATATATCATCCCGGCCCTTTCCAACAAGCATTGCAGTCACATGTATAGTGTCCGCGTGTATTACGAAAATATTGATTTTCCGGACATGTATACAGAGGTCTCAACAAAGACACAGTCGCGTTGAATTATCTAAAGGTTATGTAAAGAGAATAATAAAGGAACAATACGTTTCATGGAGAATACATTCCAGTAACCATCTGCTAATAATCAATTACTGGTGAATATGTACAGCTATAAAAAATAAAGAAATTCCATACAAACTGTAAGGATACAATTTTGTGTTTCCATCAACAATTATTTTATTATAGAGAAGTGACCATTTGTTTAAACAAAAGATGATATAATAACGCTTAAAATACAAGCGTTACCAGCTGGTGAAAACACCTTGGACAAGTCAATGGTAATAGTGTTTTTTTTAACACGTTAAGAGGGTTAGCTAAACGAGCCTCATACTAAACTTATAAATTATCCTATCAGAAAAGAAGCCGTCACTATTGGTTTTTATGCTTAAACGGTGTGGTGTAGAGAATAAAACACTAAATACAACAAATATTACACGTTTAAGTATTGTTCTTAATTAATGCAATTTACTCACGTGTAAGCACATTCATCCAGATCGTGCCTACATCTCGGTAGAGTCCATCCAGGCATGCATTCCTGTGGATCTCCGGTCCCAAATTGACAATGATCTCCAGTCCAACCTCGTAGACAGTTACAACTGAAATGTATAAACACCCATATATACATGTCAAACATACAATACAGCTCGCAGCCATTATACAATTCCCGCAATCACGTGACACCGCGATCGTGAATACACCGCGAAATGCGGAGCAAACCATTACCCAGAACATTACACATCATGTGATCTGCGGTATGTGTCGCGGAAAAAAACGCGGAGTGTCGCGATTAATTATCTAAATTACTTTACATGAGTTCTTCCGCGAAGCCCAATGCGGTCCGGGTTGATGCCTTACCGCGGCGTTTTTTTTTTAAAATTTATTTGGTAAATTCCCTCGATTACACCGCGCACTTGAGGATCACCAGCGCTATACTTCGCATGCGTCCGCGGTGTCAACGCGGTTTTTGTACACACGGTTACAAGCTGTAATGAAAAAAAAAAGCCAACTTTATGGCGCAAATGCCTCTGAATGAAGTTTTGTCCGATTATTATAGACATTGGCCGCCTCTAGTTTTGTCGCATTAACCTTAAGCAGTTGAAATAAAACTAGAATTAATGATTGGGTCGACTCCATATATTATGTTGAACATAAAAAAAGCCTGTATTGCATTTCGCCTGACAAAACTCTTGATAGGTGTAGGTTGTGTTCCCCCGACAAACAAAAAATGGACTTTATATGACACATTGAACAAAATGTACAACTTGATGTATTTTCCATTTGGTTTTTCACTTTTTGGCATTATGAAAACAGTCAGTTTTATTAAATAAAAACATTTTGGCAAAGTGTAGGTCCTTGAGGTTATAATCAACGTTTTGAAGTTCCGATGCATAGGAATTAAACGATAAAGGCGACATCCCGAGTGCAATGATTACAAGCATCAGAACAAAAAAAAATCGTTGGTTATTAAAACAAAAATCAACACTTATCCAAAATTATCTACCTGAAACTCCCGATTGTGTTTATGCAATGGCCTCGATTTATACACGGATATCTTGTGTGCATTCGTTTCGTCTTCTGTACACAATGTCTTTAAAACAATGTAAACGAGATAAACATGTTATTGTAACATGTGTAAATATAAAATGTACATACATGTAGGCATTAAATACTACTCATGAAGAACGGTGTACTTTTTCGAGAATTATGAGAAAACTGCATTTTAAAAGTATTAGCCTCCGAACAAAAGTGCTATCCTACCTAGTTTTGAATTGAATATATTAAGTTTGTTTAATACAATGAGAAATATGTATACCATAAATCCAACCACGCAAATACAATGATCATTTAACTCGTTTAGGTTGCATCTGGCTGTATAGGGTCCGTAGCATGTCAGGTTCCCAAATTGAATATATGGAAACTGGTTCCTATAGTCTACACTTGCAACCTGTTGCATTGATAATTAACAATTGCAGATCAGTTTTAATAACAAAAATGAATTTTTGATTATGAAAACTGTATAACATTATACTAGTATTTGCAAATATATATTGTACTTTATCTTTACTTCCACTTTATAAAGGATATTTGGTAAACATTGTTCAATCGGACTTTCAATAAAAAGTTTACTTATCGTATTAACTATTTGGATGATGCTAAAAATGAATAAACATAAACATAAATCGCCATTGCTAAATCGAAATTTTTCAATAGATGACTGGTTAATTTGGTGTTATACTGAAATATTTTTTAATATTAAGTTAAAGTGATGCTTTAATAAATACAGATAGTTTAATCTCTTGACCCGACATCGACGTTGTTTAATCACTTCCTTTGACTTTTGATTTGCTATCGAGATGTGAGTTTATTTTGTAAATGTTAATGATATCGACGCATTGGAGGAAATAAAGTATATTCAGCAATTCATAAGTGTAGGCGACATCCATATCGGTCACGTTTGATTATCGATTAATAGCTAACGAATGATAATAAGTGGAAATGTCTAACGCTGGAATGTAACACCTTTTGTCAAAAGTTTTTTTTTTCCATAAGTTTAAAAACAGCAATTACAATTACATTATACAATAGTGAGGACATTAATGTTAAGGTGAAAATAGTGCAATTTAAGAATTCACCATCTAATAATAATAAGTTAATTGTTAATCTTCCCAGTACTCATCAGTATAAGAACGTACCAACAACAGTGTTTAAGTATTTGCTGGCATTGAATAATGCGTAATGCGTCTATTTCGGCATCTAGCATATACATATTGTTGAAAAAAGGTGAGGCTGTCAGATTTGTAGTATGGTGATTTATCAGACAAAGATTACAGATAAACATTCAAATTGCAATAAATCATTTCCAGTTGTCTCGACACTTACTTTGTGGTTTTAAATATAATTATGTAGGAAATTCCAAAACCAGTCAAGTACGTTACTATTAATAAAGCTGCAGCAAAGTGACCATTTGTATGAACGTGCCCCTTTTTTAAAAATGACTCTTTAAATAATATCTTATTTTAAACTTAACAGGTCAGAAAAGAAAACGTGTTTTCTGGATTATGGAAAATAAATAAACATGATAAGACCAATGCTTCAGATTGTAATTGTCAAATAAATAGTATAATAACAATAAATCGTCTTTCGTTAATTGACCGGTATAAAATGTAAATATACATTAAAAATCCCCCCCTACCATATGACATAAATCCATATGTTTTCAACACAAAAGTGAATTGTCACAAATTTTATCCTTTGTAGCATTTAAACATATATATAATGCATGCACTAATTAATGGAAGTTAAAAAGATAAATGGTTGGTTTAGCAACTTCGCCCTTAAGCACTGAACTCCGAAAATAGAAATATTAAATATTGTCAATGTCCACTTTCTGATTAAGCTGCTTTGAAACGTCCATCTTTGTCGATAATAAATACTCTTGCTAGGCCATAACCATCCGCTTCAATATTAGTACTTTCTTTCTTAGACCCCACCTTTTGCTTCTCGCTGAAACATATAAGCGACGCCTTATATAGACAATCAATAAAATATAATGCATACATTTTTATGTTAAAAATATCGCATTCCCATACAAAAGTGAACAGAAAAAGAAATGTACGATAAACTGTTCGCAACAAAAACTGAAAATGAAACAAATATGTATTTCCTTTGGGTATAACAAAAACTGACAAACAATGGAAATTATTTATCATTGCAATCATTTTAATTGTCTGCGAAAATTTCAATAACGTATTTAATACCTGCCTTTTCGGTATGCAATCAGTGCAACAAGAAATCCGGAAATGAAGGCTACAGTGTCAAATACTGAGCCAAGAACAACGTTTAGATTAGTTTCCTGTTGGTTCTCCGAGTTTTCCCTCTTGTTTTCAGAGCTTTGAACGATATGCATATGTCCACCATCGAGATTTTTTGCATGGTCCTCGGCAGAAGGTCTTAATCCATCTGAGACTCTGACCGAGTCTGCTGTTGTCGTTGAATTGGAGCCACTTTTCACACAAACGAGTCTACCATTAGTGCTAACACAGGTTTGTTGAACGCCACAAACGGTTGTTTTTGTACATGCAGCACTTTAGATTTTGCAGTTGTTTCCCTTCCAGCCAATGTCACAGTCGCAAGCATAACTGCCGATGAAATTCACACAGTGTTGATGTGTTCCACACATGCTCGCATTTTTGCATTCATTCACGTCTTCCATGCAACTGACACCAATCCAGCCGATATCGCGAATACATGAGAAGTTGCCATCATTGTAGACACAATGTTGGTGAATCCCACAAATATTTTGCTGTTTGCACTCATCGATATCGTTTGTACAGTTGAATCCTTCCCATCCGATATCACAAATACACGAATAGCTGCCATCATTGTTGACACAGTGTTGGTGAGTCCCACAAATATTTTGCTGTTTGCACTCATCGATGTCGTTTGTACAGTTAAATCCTTCCCAGCCGATACCACAAATACATGATAAGTTGCCATCATTGTTGACACAGTGTTGGTGAATCCCACAAATATTTTGCTGTTTGCACTCATCGATGTCGTTTGTACAGTTGAATCCTTCCCAGCCGATATCACAGATACATGAGAAGTTGCCATCATTGTTGACACAGTGTTGGTGAATCCCACAAATATTCGGCTGTTTGCACTCATCGATATCTTGTGTACAGTTGAATCCTTCTCAGCCGATATCACAAATACATGAGAAATTGCCATCATTGTTGACACAGATTTGGTGAATCCCACAAATATTTGGCTGTTTGCACTCATCGATGTCGTTTGTACAGTTGAATCCTTTCAAGCCGATATCACAAATATATGAGAAGTTGCCATCATTGTTGACACAATGTTGGTGAATCCCACAAATAATTGGCTGTTTTCAATCATCGATGTCGTTCGTACAGTTGAATCCTTCCCAGCAAATATTACAAACACATGAGAAGTTGCCATCAATGTTGACACAGTGTTGGTGAATCCCACAAATATTTGGCTGTTTGCACTCATCGATGTTGTTTGTACAGTTGAATCCTTCCCAGCCGATATCACTAATACATTAGAAGTTGCCATCCTTGTTGACACAGTGTTGGTGAATCCCACAAATATTTGGCTGTTTGCACTCATCGATGTCGTTCGTACAGTTGAATCCTTCCCAGCCGATATAACAAACACATGAGAAGTTGCCATCATTGTTGACACTGTGTTGGTGAATCCCACAAATATTTGGATGTTTGCAATCATCGATGTCGTTTGTACAGTTGAATCCTTCCCAGCCGATATCACAAATACATGAGAAGTTGCCATCATTGTTGACACAGTGTTGGTGAATCCCACAAGTATTTGCCTGTTTGCACTCATCGATGTCGTTTATACAGTTGAATCCTTCCCAGCCGATATCACAAATGCATGAGAAGTTGCCATCATTGTTGACACAGTATTGGTGAATCCCACAAATAATTGGCTGTTTGCACTTATCGATGTCGTTCGTACAGTTGAATCCTTCCCAGCCGATACCACAAATACATGAGAAGTTGCCATCATTGTTGACACAGTGTTGGTGTATCCCACAAATATTTGGCTGTTTGCACTCATTGATGTCGTTTGTACAGTTGAATCCTTTCCAGCCGATATCACAAATACACGAATAGCTGCCATCATTGTTGACACATTGTTGGTGAATCCCACAAATATTTCCCTGTTTGCACTCATCGATGCCGTTTGTACAATTTAATCCTTCCCAACCGATATCACAAAAACATAAGAAGCTACAATCATTGTTGACACATTGTTGGTGAATTCCAAATATTTTTCCCTGTTTGCACTAATCGATGTCGTTTGTACAATTTTTATCCTTCCGAGCCGATATCACAAATACATAAGAAGCTACCATCATTGTTGACACAGTGTTGGTGAATTCCACAAAAATGTCCCCGTTTGCACTCATCGATGTCGTTTGTACAGTTGAATCCTTCCCAGCCGATATCACAAATACGTGAGAAGTTGCCATCATTGTTGACACAGTGTTGGTGAATCCCACAAATAGTTGCCTGTCGCACTCATCGATGTCGTTCGTACAGTTGAATCCTTTCCAGCCGATATCACAGTTGCATTTATAACTACCAGCAGTGTTAATACAGTGCTGGTGGACACCACACGCGTTCTTGCTACTGTGAAAAAAGTCCAGACCTTTGCAAACGAGATATCAATGTCTCTGTATATGTGTTGTTTAATTTATTGACAAATATGAGCGAAGTTAAGAAAGTAAATATTTAAATAATGTATGCAGATATCTAACCTATTGCTGCATTCATTGATATCTTTGCATTCACCATACGAGTCGTTATATACTTGATTCAAGTAGCAAGGAAGACAGGCTCGCTCAGACGCTGTGACGTGTTCGTCCAAATATTGACACCTCGGGCCAGTCCATCCCATTAAGCAGGAACAGCTGATGTACATTAAAGGGATATAACTTTAAAAGTTGATATTAATATAACTATCCGTGCTAATAATTTTTATCCTTAAGGCAATGCAGCTGCTTGATTATTTAATTTCCAAACATCATGATCGGTATGCAATTTACAATTGAACAACATTTATATCGAATTGTATGGAATGTGTGTACTTGTGAGTTTTACTTAACAAGTAAAAACTAAGTGTTGTATGTCTAGTTATTGCATAAACTTTATTGGATTTTACTCTTAAGCGATTCGCGTACATGTAATATTGTTATAGATATATATGATGTTGAATGGAGTTTTTAGACCTTGCATGGGATTGAGTTACTCAATCGAAATGCCAACTACTTGAAACTCCCGAGAATGTTTACACAGACACCTGTCCCAAATCGAGCGCACGGATTATATCCGAGTGCTGTACACTCATCTCTGTCCGTACAATTAGCACCCTGGAGATACATATATAGAAGCACACATAATTTAATACACGTGTTTTAGATTAAAAAGGAATATGATAAACAACTTACAGACGATTGTTTAGATGTAGTACGGACATGCAAAAAAATGTATAAACTAGACCCGAATATTCCGTTTCTCAAACAAGTTCATCTTCCCTTGCTTCATATCTAATATGATCTTTACGAATGCAAACAAATCATACATTTTAGAAAAATAATCAGGCCTCGACACTACCAGTGTCCCGGGAACCCGAGGACACCAGATTTTGGTGAGGGTCACCAGTTCTTTCAAGCTGGGAGATCCTCCGGGAAACCTAAATTTATAGAACCACTTCTTATTGATTGACCAGTTGAATCCGCGTAATTATCTTCTATTTCTTGCCGTGTTTATAATGTGAACTTCCGAAACGGTTAGTAGTGTATTTTTAATATCTCGGACCAGTTACTATGTGGTACATGCGCGAAGTATTCCGAAGACGCGAAGGGAAGTAACTCGTGGTCGATTACTAAAACGGTTTTCACGACCCCACAACAGAAACAAAATTCGGTTATGAATTTGATAATTAAAACAAACATGTGCAGATACCTCGAGGGTGTTAAAGCCCGCACAAAAAACCCCCAAAAAACGAATGCAGAGCTCTTAGAAACGCGTAGGTCTTACGAGAAAGAAAAACGAAATTGGCAATTTCAAGATGATTAATTTTCGGACATACGGGTTTTCGTCCATAATTGACGACTTTAAATTTTCGTACAGTATATTTTACAGCGCTATTTTACCATATTTCGGCACAGTTTTACGATGACGATGATGATGATGTTGATGAAAGACATGATATCCAAAGTTTACAAAACACGGCTTATAAGCTATTAATGGGTCTACTTTAAATGGCAACATAATTGAATATTGGAAATAAAATGTGTACTTGTATGCTTCTTATACTTATTTGCCCTTACGCTGTGCGTCGAAACAGGAGGGAACCCTAGTTTGGGTGAGGGTCACCAAAAGTTGAAAGAAGGGTTCCCTCCGGGAACCCTGTCAAAAACGTTAGTGTCAAGGCCGGATAATGTTACAACTAGTAATAATGTCTCTGATGATAATATAGATATAATACATACCACGAACCCGTTCTTACACGCAACGCACTCTATCTCTCTAGACTGAGTGTTATTATTACACGTCGACCAGAAAGGTCAAGTATGGTTGCCGCATGTTTGCGTTGTTCAACTTTGGTCTTGTTGCGTTTGCTGCAGGAAAATCAGAAACTTTATATCATATTATTAAGCGTAGTCCCATATCAAACAAGAACATTTGTTTAACTGATATTCCACGCCAATTCCATAGTTTTGCGACAGACGGACGGATGAAATGACGGAGGACGGAATGACGGACGAACGGCATGACGAAGGACGGAATGACGGACATCGCCAATTCTATATCCCTCCGCCTTTTGCGGATGGATAAACAAAAGTGTTACAGCGTAAACTTCATTTTCTGTAAACTATTTAATATTTTAGTGTTAAAATGTGTTTATCTTACTTTTCAATCCTGATTTATGCTTTGATTTGTTAATACAGAAAGGTTTACATATTTGCTAAAAATGCAACAAGAATGGAGAACAAATACTTGTAACGTAGTTTGTACCTCATAAGATACAAGAAACCCAGAAGTTCTTACTCAATTATAAAACTAAAACTAATATTTACACTCATATACTAATACTTTAATATTTTTAGTTGATGCTAATAATGGGGTTATCTGGATATGGTCATTAAAGTTAAAGACTAAATAAATGGCTTATTAGATAGTTTAAAGAAAGTAAACAATTCACAATGAATTTTACTTGAGTAAGTTATAATTGCATTAGTAGCTAAGTAAAAGTGGACAATGTACTTAATGGGTAAATTTCACGCCTTTTATAAACATTTACTTCAACATTTATTTTACATAGCGGTTTTGAAAATAAGTGTTTTGCTTCTCTTTAACCAATTAAAAGGCAGTTACATTACATTAAGCGACAATCTTACGAACAAGTCTTGCTGAATGTGGCGTCAGTAAGTATCAACTTAGTAATTGGTATTTTTGTTATCATTTTTGTAACTTGCTACATAATAATATACTGTAAACACAAAGTATTCAATCCATAACTGTAATAAGTAATGTTAGTTACTTAAACAGCAAACCAAAACTACTGGAATACAAATAATGTTCCAAAATATAGACTTCATAATGGGAAACTTCTCACGCTCATATAAAAAATACGAATGATGTCTTTGTAATGCAAAAATATATTCAACCCTGCTTTGTTTGAATTGCGTCGAAATAAAATACAACATGTCTATTTTATCTTGAATTGAATCATAAAACTACGACAACAATATATTAGTACAATAAAAATGCTAATTTAGGTGATGTACGGACGTTTTAAACAAATATTCTTTTTAATCAAATCGACTGCATGTCTTTGACATAGATAAACATAGTTTTATTATTTACTTTAAACCATTAAAGGGTGATATTCTTGACAAGCGTTCAGTACACAGCATGTTCAAACGTCACGTTCGTATTACCTAGTTAGCATTGGGTGGTGACTTTGTCTATGCTATCTTTATTATCAATGCATATCTTATTTTAAATGTATATTCTAATAAACAAAATAATTACGTTAACTGACATAAAGGATATTTTTTATTTTAATGTAAGGTCGTATTTTCATTCCAAAAGTGGTAATATAAAACATATTTACAAAAATGGCGCAAGATTGGACTGGGCCTTATTATTTCGTGTAATTTTACATTGTTATACAATAGTCGCTTACTACTGAAGTCGTTTATTGTGCATTAATTTCTGCATCGGAGTACTTGCTTTTAATTTTTCATCATGGCTAAGATTACAATTAAAACTGCTATTAAAACATTATGAATTCAGTACTAAGTTGGAAATAATCATAATAATAATCATGGGATGAATTGTAATGTGGTAACTTTGATTAAATATAATTTTCGTTAACATAAACGATAGAGGATACAGATCAACTAGTAAACGTTTGAAATAATTTCAGCGTTTAAGATAAACCTGTAAAGCTGTATAAATTATTGCGACATTTTTCAATGTAAAACAATATTTTTTATTTGCTATAGAAATTGTGCTTGAAAACTAGGCTTGAGGTTTAAGATTAGACATTTATTGTGGCACAACATTATACGGTATTGCAATATCTAAACAAAGGGTGATAATAATATTCAATCGTAATGGCAATAAAGAAACATACAATCTTTATATCTACACATTTTAAGCTTTCTAAAACTATGCAAATGCAATGATATAGGTGATTCCTACTCACAATTTGCTAATTTAACAGAGCAATAAGACATTAATGACTTATTGTTTTGTAAAGCTATAAATAATAATATAATAATACATACCTTACTATATATAGTAACAAATTTGTACAGTTTTTCATGAAATTATCACTATTGCGGGGGCATTCTAAATTATCGGCCCTCACGCGAGGGCCGATTATTTATAATCGGCCCTCAGAATCGGATCGCGCGACGCCAACTGAACAAAATGGCGACCACATTCAGTCTTTTCCAATGGTGATTAATAAAATTAAACCAAAGATCAAGAAAATAATTAAAAATGATAATTAAACGTAGCACACAATTGAAATAATGAAAACATATCGATTGTAACTGAAAGTTTAACTGTACTGTTGATTAGATTTATGAAACTGTTTGAGCTTTAAGTTTAACAGGAGTCATCCAACATCAACATTTAGTAAACGACACTCTTACGTCAATGACATCGTTAATCCAATGCTTATACATATAATAATAAAATAACAACGATATGAACTTCTATTTTCTGTTTTTGCATCCCTTTATCTAAATTTATTTCGAACTACACTTTTTGAAACGTTTTACAAAATCGAATGCCTGCTCGGAGTGATTTATTTTAGTCCTCTTGAAATTTCCCATTATAAATTACAAACACACAATCCGAAATACGTTTTGCATTCGTTAGATGCTTTTTAAATGAATATTTTACTATTAAATAAACCACAACCTTCGAATTGTTGTAACTAAAATCCAGAGTGTCTAGCTTAAAGCGGTGTGTTTCGTCACATAAATTACGTCACTCGAGATACGTCATAAATGTCGTTATCAGTTGAAAGAAAATATAAGTACGGAAAGCTGGTTCGGTTATGCTCCCTGCGGGCCGATTATCACCGCCCGGCCCGGCTCAGCCGTGTATTATCCTCTAAATATCGTCTCTGGAGCGGTCTGTTATTAATATGTTGAGGAGCTCATGTGCAAATGAAGACTACGTAAATTGTTCACTTTTTTCCAGTTGTAATATCAAGCTTCATCACGCAAAAAAAATCAAGAAAGATATATGTTCATGATTTGTGATTGTTTGCAATTTTCACACTGTATAGTTGGTAAAACGATAGTAGACACTCAATGAGACATAGTAGTGCCTTTGTTATAGTCGTCAAGACCTTGGTAGTGTTTTGCTTGTGTAAGTTTTAATTTTTCAATACAATTTACTTTTTTCAAACATTTAAATGAATTCGGGTACACCATACGTTTCAAAACTTAACCACGATTTTGAACTAAACTACAACTTTGTTGATGGGAAGGCTCCATCTGTTTGCACTTCCAAACCTGAGCCTTCTAACCGGGCTTTTAGTTTGCGAAGGGACTACCGGTAATCTGGCATTGCTCCGACGTGTAGTGAAATCTGCCGTTCATGTAATGGTTTTGCAAAGTATGTTATTCTAGATTGTTTAACCTTGTTTTGTTCGTTAGTATTATTCTGCCATTGTGATAATAAATTTAAAAAGGCTTCTTAACAAAGGTGGGGCGCATGGGGTATTAAAAAACTCACTATCTGGTTGACCATCTTGTGTTACATGTATTGACCGCAGTACCGCGCTTATCAACTGTGTTTAGCAATGTTGCTAATAATGGGCTTCAAAACGAATGTAAAGCAATCACTCGAAATGACTTTATAAGTCATTAGTTATAATAAGAAGTGTAAATCCTTCAGGCCTAGTATTTAGGGTGTAAACGGAGCACGATCTGAAATGGCAGATTGCAGCATGGTTAGTATAATTATGGTACCGATTGCCTTCATGCCAAGCGTCCGGCTATGTGGATATTAAACGGGACTAAGGTGTTTATCAGTAAACATGTCTCATAAGTCAAAGCGATTGCCCTTAAACACAAGAGAAGACACTAAAATTAACAAACACTTTACGTTTACTGCAAAGTCAATGTTTATAACTGACACTATTTCTAAATATTAGTAATTTTAATAATAAAATCACATTACGTCAATGTTGAGTGTGATAATTATTTGACATTTACATGTTATTTATAATCATTATTGTTACATTGCTTCAGAATAAGCAAATATAAGATTCAGTTACGATACGTTTGCTTGTATGTGTGCAAACACTGACTCCAGTTCAATGTACTATAACAACTTGACATATATCAAACACATTTCAACAAATACTTCAAAATAAACTTTTATCCCAACAAGATGCATGGCAAGAAGCAAAAAATAATAATATTTCAGGTCGGTACATGATACAAACGGCATAAGTTATGTCTTACAGTGGACAAACATAATCATATATCATATAAGACATCAACATATAAAAAATCATGATAACAACAAAACGGATATAAATATGTTAAATCAATAGAAATATTGCGGTAAAAAGTACGTAGTTATTTTAAACATAAACCACAGTTAATGAGTGAAAAATAGAGAAAGTTGTTTTATAAAATAACTTTAATAAGCATAAATAAAATTATATCATATTTAATCAATCAACAACATATTTTGTTACAAATAACGTTATTAAAGAACTGACATAACAAATTACAAATACAAATACAAATTATTCAGTTCTACAATATATTGCACTTAGAATAAAACTTAGTTGCCTTAAACTATTGGCAAATCAGTTTACTTTGGTAAACACGTATACACACTTGAAGCACATAGAAAGAAATAACAAACATATGCGTAACTTGAGCAGCACTCATACAGATATATAAATTAAAGAAAAAATAAAGAAGCGGTAAACAAAACTGACACAGAAGAGCACAACAAATAATGTAACGTGTTTGTCATTCGAAAGCTGAACTTCATATATTAGCTTAATATACATAGAACAGATCGAAACCCTATTTGATAGTTTAGATAAACTCCGACGGTGATATGAACATACGCTGTCTAANCGAAAGCTGAACGTCATATATTAGCTTAATATACATAGAACAGATCGAAGCCCTATTTGATAGTTTAGATAAACTCCGACAGTGATATGAACATACGCTGTCTTAAATTGATTGTTAAGGGGAACATCGTTGCCAAATTCCAATACCGTTTTTTATTTTAACTTATAATTATTGTTTTACATTTAAGGAAAAAAAAGCAAACGTATTTGCATTCGATCGAAAGCGCAGTCTATTATAATAAGCAGAAACATATATTCACTTTCTCTGTACCTTGTTGTTCATAGTGCGAAATAAATATCATTAATTTCGTACATTTTTCTGTAGTATTGCTCTGACTGATGATACCATACGCAACCGTTTTACCGTTGTTTCCGATATAAGAGTGTTGCAATAAAGAATCCACAAAGGAAGGTTGTTGTGCCAAACACTGCGAAAAGCACTAAGCTTAATCTCTCTTTGGTTGGGTTATTTTCAAGTGATGAAGTCTGAGATGAAAACATAGTGTTATTTATGGTACAATTAACCCACTCCAAGTCGTCAGGACCATGTGTGCAGCTATAGCTTCCGACAGTGTTAATACACTTTAGCTGGTTTCCACAAGCGTTTATAGTCGTACATTCATCGATATCTTCTAAGCAGTTCACGCCCGTCATTCCGCGTCCACATACGCATGTGTAGCTGCCGACCGTATTTACACAATGCTGATGTTGCTGACATGTGTGGACGTATGTGCTGCGGACAAAACGAAACAACACAAAAATAACAAATAGTGAAAAGAATTGTGTGGCAAGAATGTGTATAAAATAACAAGATAGACAATATCAACAAGAGCTCTCCCAAAACAGCAAACTCGACCGTTCTAATGATTGTCAGAGGAATATGAAAATTTAAACATGATTATTTATAAATAAGAACAAGAAACGTGTCTCTTGCCTCGAAAGCAGGTTTTGAAAATATTCACCAAATAATGCTCTAAATTAACTGCGCAATATCATGCACGGTTTTCATATAATCAAAATTAACAAACACATAAACAATACCTATATCGTATCTCAAATAAGTATGCGTGTTTTTCATATTTATTTTTACTCGGACTTGAAACTAACTGGCTCTAACTTTATTTTATTTTTTAATTTTAATTACAGTGATCTTAACCCGACTGACCCAAAATGCAAAATCATGCCAGTTGTGTTAGTTAGATGCCCCCAACACACGTTGAGCACAATAACTCATTACTTAAGTCATTTGGCGGAAGAAGTTTGCTTTTTTCTATTTTTTTTTTCAAAGACCTTGACCCAAATAATCCCTTATTTCAAGCGTAGCATTCATATTCAAAGAACCATCATGTTATTTAATTATATCCTGGCAAACGAAAACCTTAACTTTATTTTGCAAGTACGGGTGCTGGACTCTTACCTCACATACTGACTACGAAGACATGATAAACTCATGGTTTTAAATAAATAACATTTGTAGACACAGAGTAATGGAATTGTTGAACGCAAGTCTAAACACCTCTTTTACAAGTTCAAAAAGGCTCTTATTATTATTAATCGCTTGTCAGAGTAACAGACCTTGGTCACTGACTTCAGAAGGCATGTGTGTAGTTTGAAGTGGCTATCTTTTGTAGTTACCAAACTATGTATTTGAACAGGAATCTTACTCTGAATGTTTTAAAATGAATATTTCATACCTTTACTTGCGTTTGGCATTGCACGCAAACTTCAATTAATGTTGTGGATTATTTTACGGTGTATTGGTTTGCGTATTTGAAACTCAGCTATATGGGACTTTGCCTCACACATTAACCATAAAGCCATCTGTGAGTTTCAATTGAATACCTGCCCTCAAAACAGAGATAAGAGGTTGTTGCTCGCAACAATGTACAGGATATTTGAACTAAAACATTATTATAATTCATTCGCTAGAAAAAGTAATTGTTATGTGATCTCGTCTGATGATCCTAACAAAATTCAAGTTTTAATTGGGAATCGGTAGTTTAAAAAGATGGGCATAATTGTACTAAAAGCATGGTCACAATTTTAGGTAAGTGAATGTTTATAATGACCCTGACAACATATATTAAGATAAATTTCAATATATGTGGTAGTTATATACATATGGAGTTGTTTCACATAACACTTAAACTTTAAGCTAAAATTTGAAGCACAAAAAGGCATAATTCCTATTATAAGCAGCCACCGTAAAGGATCTTGATCAGTAACCTCACGCAATGACCCCACCCACGTGTATACAGTTTTGAACAGAATTCATGAAGTAAGTATTACTAATATGTAGAGCGCAATTCTTATAATATCTTCACGCCGACAAAGAAGACGACGCCGACGAATGGTTGAGAAATATAGCTCGATTTAATCGATTTAAAGTCAAGCTAAAATGCAGATTCGTATTCAACGTCACGAACCTGTTGCTGCATTCATCAATGTCTATGCATTTTCCGTACGAATCATTGAAAGCTTGTGTCGTGTAACCAGAAACACAGGCTCGCTCTGAGGCTGAAACGTTTTCATCCGCGTATTGACATTTAGGACCAGTCCATCCCGCTGCGCATATGCAACTGTTATAAAAATGCATGTAGTCTATGCTTGTATTTCATTGCCTATTGGGAAATACATGTATCAGTACAATTTGTGATTTACTCATTGCAAGAGTGAACAATAATAATATAAACAACCGAAATCGTGATCTAATTTACTGCGAATTATTATTTTTAATTTTAACGTCATTACGTATTAATTTTCAGGAAAAGTTAACAATTTCCAAATCTTATCAAATAGTGGAAGAGCATTAAATAAACAAGAGGACTCTAAGGATCATAGACAAATGTATCTTAGTGGTATACTACTCGAGACTCGTGGTTTTGGGTTACTTTTGATTACAGCGGCATACATTCATAACACTTAGAAGAGGACCATTGTACAATGTTACCTCTTACATTTGCACCTCAATTGGACTTTTCATTTTCGAGAAGAATTTTGTAGTTCATTTTTGAGTCTGTATAAAATATATTACTCGTTTGTCGTATCCAGTTTTGACCCCCAGTTGTTTCAGAGAAAATTGTATATCTTATTGTGCTATTTTGCATTAAATGTGAATCCTGGGGCGTGGTCAGTCTTCTAACCAGGGGCATGATTTGAGAAAACTTTGTAGTGAACATCTAGAATGCAATATTCCAAATTTGACAACGACTTGTCATGCGGTTTCCCACAAGCACTTTAAACAAGAGCACCGTCGAGCGGATGCCAACGCTCGGCTGTGGGTTCTTGGATATTTTTTTTACCTTTGACCTTGAAGGATGACCTTGACCATGACCTTTTACCACTGAAAATGTGCAGCTCCATGAGATACACATGCATGCCAAATATCAGGTTGCTATCTTTAATAATGCAAAAGTTATGGCCAATGTTAAAGTTTCCGGACGACGACGACTACCATGACGACTACGACGACGACGACGACGCGGTAGACGAGAGGGCTATGACAATACCTCGGGTTTTCTTCGAAAACAACCGAGCTAAAAACGATTCTTTCTATATAAGTCAATGTAATTCTGATAACACCTTGGGCGAGACCTCCAGATGATACCGTATGCTAAATATAAAAGCCATACGCCTCGAGATTTCGAAAAAGAATACTTTTTAAGGCCCTATAGAGGTGACGAACCGTAATTATAAACCGACTTTTAAATTTTGTTTTCATATTTTATTTATAGAGGTTATAAATAAAAATATATATGCTATTGGACATTACCATAAAAAAATGAGCAATACAACTTGTTTTGAGCTCAAAATACAGTGTCGTCCAAGTCAATTGTGTTTACAAACAATCAGTTTATTTACATCGTTGTTTATTCGGGAAAGTGAAAGTGAAAGTAGCTCAGGTCACCAAAAATATATCGTTGATTTTCCACGTTTTCACGTATCACTCACAAAGTAGGTCTCTTCTAAATGGTTAAAACGTCTGTAGTGAAAGTTGTTTAAAATAGAATTACAATTGAATTTTCTTTCGGCTATGTTTAGCATACGTCAGCGCTTTGAGGCTACACACCACGTTAGTTGCAAAGTTGTAAACATTTCTTCCAATTATGAAACGGGTATATCTTCCATAATTCTTGACAACGTTGCACCTATGCTGTGTTATTAGCATTTTTTATGCAAGAGTAACTGAAATCCGGTAAAAATTAGACCAGTATATATGCAAAATAATTGGATTTGTCACCTTTATAGGGTCCTTAAAGGTTATCTATATAATTTACGTTTGTTAAAACTGGTGTCCCCAAAGGCGGGGCAAGTTTTTACCCCATGGTCAGATTTTAAACAAGCTTTGTATAGGGCCTCTAGATGATACTTTTGACCATAAAACTTAAGCTTTGAGCTTTTCACTTTCAGGCTATGAGCTGTTTAATGTATTCCCTATTAAAGTCTATGTAACACTGGTGACCACGTTGTGCTCAGGTGAGCTAGAAAGTTGGTAACGAATAAAATAGTTTACATATTGTGCGAGAATACTTATACGTATAAACGGAGACATTTTATTAAAATAGCTACTCAAAATACATATCAGATCAAGCCATGTGCGAGATTCGAGTATTTAACCAAGTGCCGTGCAGGCAAACTCGCCGATAACTAGATCAGCTAAAAGGTATACTATAACATTCAACCATCTTACTGACAAATGTACATCTGTCATTAAAACCAATAAAAAAGAAGAAGATTAAAAACTAAGCAAAATATAATTAAATATTCCATGTAATTGCATCATTAAGTAATATCCTCATTCGCATTTAATACAATAAGTATTATGAAAATGTATTCAGATATTAAAATCATTACCATAAAATATTAACTCGAATGCAGAAATGTTTATCTATTAAGAACGTCAATATGAATTATTGCGTTGAATGTATTAAGTGCGACTCATTACATTGTATATAAAGGTATACACACTGGAAACCACCGAGATGATTAACACATATGCCTGCCCCAAAGCGCACACACGGATTATATCCAAGAAATGTGCACTCGTCTCTGTCCGTACAGTTGGCGCCCTGAAATGGTTGTTCACGTCAAACTTAAGCTTTTCTGATATTACATCAATGCTTTGAATGCACAGTTTCACAAACGAAAACATTTTTATATTTGCATACCTTCTACTAAAGATTAAACATATCTTCTCTACATTGATTATTAGTATCAAACGTAAACTTTTTTGCATTTACCTTAGAAACATTTATAAATGCATGATGGCAACCAAAAGATGTTTAACGAAGCGCTAAATCGTCATGAATTTCCGATGATATTTAACTTGTGGTTTTAATGTCAAACAATTGGTTATTACTAATATAATTTAACGTATGTATGGGTCGTTAAATAAAAATCGAACAGGACTGTTACACAAATGCTAAGTTTTAGTTTTACAGACTGGTCGCATATCATTATAAGGTTAACATTTAGGTAATATTCATAACGACATAAAACGCCATTATATGCAGCAATTAACTTACAACGAAGCCTGCCATACAGGCCCCACACTCTATAACGCCAGTCTGTGTGTTGTTATAACAAGTCGACCAGTAAGGACAGGTGTAAGTGCCACAGTGTTGATGTTCTGGTAACTACAACATAATCCTCGACAAAAAATGCATTCTGCGTGAAGACGTGGGGAAATTATATCTGCCGTATCATTTTTAACTGCTACCTGCTGTAGCCACGAATGCATAACATGACTAATACATGACAAAATTGTACTATTCAGTTGGAAATAAATAATACAACTACACTATAATTGATTCATGTTTGATCGTAGAATGGAATATACATGTTATCATTTAAACTGCAGGTATCTATCGAATCAAATGTGAAACTAACCGGTACATTTCAAAATTAATGCAACTTTCGTAAAGTCGCATTTATTAGCGACGACTTTCATTAGCGAGTATACTTATATTACGTACACCGAAGCCGTCAGAACCATGTGTGCAGCTAAAGCTTCCGACAGTGTTAATACACTTCAGCTGGTTTCCACAAGCGTTTGTATTCGTACATTCATCAATATCTTCTAAGCAGTTCACGCCCGTCATTCCGCGTTCACATTCGCATATGTAGCTACCGACCGTATTTACACAATGCTGATGTTGTTGGCATTTGTGAACGTATGTGCTGTGGACAAAACAAAACAACAAAAACATAACACATAGACTAAGTTTAAAGCAATGTGTAACATGAATGCAAGTACATTTTACACATAATATTCAAAAGATCTGTCATAAAACAACGATCTTTCTTCAGCTCTTGTACACGAATAACAAGAGCACTCATTGAATATGACAAATACCACTGCCATCGTTCATTTTTAGCATGAGCACAAGCTGAGCATTAATAAAAATATGGCAAACTGATCTCGTTCACGTCTTCACATTGATCGCAAACAGAGACAAAACGCTTCATGTTGATACATATAATCAATTGTGTTAGTGTAAAGGCAAATAACTCTGGGCATTGGTAAGTGGCTTTACATAATACCAATGAAGAAAGGTATGAGGTTTCAATTAAATTATTTAAACAATTACAGAGATATACACTTGTATCATGCATTCCTTCACGCAAAACCTCAACCCTATGTTTAAAGTATTGAAAGGTGTATTGTTCAACTACTCGTATATCAGAGTTATGGGCCTTTGCCAGTGACTACCCACAAGGACCCCAAAGAGAGCTGTAAAATATCGTTTAAATACCTTAAGCGGACAATTTAGATAATACGTTTTTGCATGGAACCTCTGACCTGATATTGAAATAAAAGGGCGGCACAATTTTGCAAACATTTTGGCCACACTTATGGTTATGGTCAGTGACCACACACTGTGAACCAAACACACGTGTGAAGTTTCGATTTAACACCTGCATCTGCTATTCTGATATGGAGCAAACCTTTGCCAAAGCATTATGCTGACGCCGAAGCCAACGCCGACGACGGAGTGGGGAATATATCTCAAACTATACGATGAATAGTAGAACTAAAATGAAGACACAAATTTAAATGTTACGAACCTGTTGATGCATTCATCAATGTCTAGGCATACTCCGTGCGAATCATTTGAGGCTTGTTTTGCGTAGCCACGAATACATGCTCGGTCAGAGGCGGTGACGTTGTCGTCAATTGTTTGACAACGCAAGCCAGTCCATCCGACTAGACATGCGCATCTGTTGTATAAATACGTTTTTAAGCTTTCGTTCATCATTTTAGCAAGGAAATATGAAATAAGTGCATGTATTTGTATTTTAATACATCACGTGGGTAGCGCCTACTATTTAAATTCAATGATTTATAGCAGAAGATTTTACTCATCATCTAAATTATTTTGTTGAATGAAAAAAACAACAACAACACTAAATGTCTATACAAAAATTGCGCTATGATTCATTGCCTATAATTTAATTATGAAAAAAATATTTCATTCGGTATACCCACTCGAAACCACCGATATGATTTAAGCAGGTGCCCGTCCCAAACCGAGCACAAGGATCATATCCAAGAAGTGTACATTCGTCCCTGTCCTCACAGTTTTTGCCCTGAAATGATTGTTCAAGTCAAGAAAACATATTGGTGATCAGACTTCACACGTTCGCAAACGAACACATAGTTGTCAGCCTTCTTGTTGATATGTTATGATCTTATAATCGTTCTTCTTTTCATTAAAATGAAGGTTAATGATGTCAATGTTAGTAGTAACAAAAGGAGCATTAATGGTATCATGCCGATAAGACAATGGTTAACGTAGGACCAGACAGTTGTGACTCTCTTATAATATTAAACAAATTAGTCTTATATCAAATTGTTGTATATATCTTATATCATTTAATTATTTATGTTATTACAAGCATTTATGAGCCTTTTTGACATTTTTGTTTTGAAAAGGAGGACTGACGTTACCATCCATGTGTTGTTTCAAACCGACGGCAATCTGAATGCAAAATTTTTTCAATTACATTTTTAATAAAACAAATGCTTTTTAAAATATCAAACAGCAATCCCTTACCTGGTTAATGATGTTAGTGTAAGAACAGGATTCCCACACGTTTTAACAACTTGCTTATGTGTATTTTAGTAATGGCAAGACCCAGTTTTTGGTCTGACGACAAACAAAACACAATACAACTTAAATAACGTGCATATTCATAGTATTGTCCCTCTATCTACCTACCGAGTTTCACCAAACTAGCCTAAANTTTGGTCTGACGACAAACAAAACACAATACAACTTAAATAACGTGCATATTCAAAATATTGTCCCTCTATCTACTTACCGAGTTTCACCAAACTAGACTAAATACTTTTTTTATTTGTTTCATTATACAGATTTTAATTTTCACTTATTTATGTCACCATAACAACTGCAAATTGTGACGGACGAAACAAAAATAAATCATCTGAATATTCCCAATATGACTCTCTATCCACATACTGGGTTCAATTAACTTTCTAAAATGCTTTGTGAGTTAACTGCAAACTGAAGTTGCATGCAGAATTTACATTTTTATCGAAGGATCCATTATTTAGTTTAAATCATATCCATAACAAAACCAACCAAAATGTTGTCTTGAAAAAGGCAATAACAAGGATATTGCTTTTGAAGATATCTATGAAATCGGATTTTAGTTTTCCATTTTTTGTGTAGCAACTAATTTTTGTCTGTCAAAAACACTGAAAAAACATGCATTTAACCCATATAGCCCTCTTTCAACATACATATTTTATAAACCTTTCTCATGAACTTCTGGATTCATCTCAAGATACATATTTGGACGCACAAACGTAGAGACGGACTTCTCGGATATAAACTTGAGCTTCCCAACCGGTACAGGACTAATAATCATAGGGACGTATTTTGCCCAAACATTAACTTACAACGAAGCCTTGCTTACAGGACCCGCACTCGATTTCTCCAGTCTGTGTGTTGTTATTACACGTAGACCAGTACGGGCAGGTGTAAGCGCCGCATTGTTTCGCCAATTCATTGGGTGCCGGCAACTACAACATTTAAGACCATTCCTACTCATAATCTGTAATCCGGATGACTACTTAAGACAATAACATAGCCAAATCATTTTTAATTCTGAATCAGCGCTTACGTATTGTAGTCATGGCAGCGAACTATACAGACACAAGGCAGTATTGCATGCACCGTTCAAATCGGTAACAAATAACATTATACATATAACTAATGCATATTTGATCATGGAATGGCAAATACATTAAAACCTTTGTCGTGAGATCTAACATTAAAACTGCTATTATCAATTGCACTTGGTAGCGAATTAAATGAGCAAATTATGGTGGTATATCTACAAGTAAATGCAAATATTGAAATGTGAATGCCATCGGACAATATTAGAATGTTCTGAAGGGTAAACGTTTAATATAGTTATACTATAATCATACATGTATTACGAAATGTGTAGTTACACAAGTTTAAGTACTTGTTTAACCACTTAAAGTTCATTGCTTTCATTAGCGAGTAAACTAGTATTACTTACAATAAAACCCGTAACTACTGGAACGCAATTTACAATCCAAATTAAATTCATAATCATGTTTAACTGTTGTAATACAAATAAAGTGACACCAGCTTAACACAGGGGCTTGTTTGGTGACCAAACTGCGGACAGATATACAGATCAGCCTTGACACACACGATAATGCTTCTTGATAAATAAGTTGATTACAGTAATGGTATTAATACATTTGTTTGTATGTGATAGTAACACATCATTTATCTGTAATACGACCCTTGAATGTATCACGAGTGTTGCTTAATCGCAAAACCCGATAATGATGTACACAATCTATAGATGCCCGATTGTCATTTGCATTAAGAAGGGGCTTTGTGCAATCGATTGATGTGGCTCAATGTCACTTGTTTCATCTCTAAACTCTATCGCAGTTCAATTTAAGAAGCACGTTTTGCAAATGAGATGCCCTGTCTAACGACTAAATTTGACAGATGAGTTTAATAGAACTTTCAATGTTATAGAAAACACAATAAGTGTTTGGATCTGCATTCTTATTATAAGAATACGGCATAATACAGTTCTTACGTTTCAAAAATATATACCTGCAAAACACTTATTGTTAATCTTATCCATACGTTTAATTTATTTGTATGTTTTTGTTTTCAATTTGCACTGGCAGCTGTTATGATATACGCAACACGATTATACATTAGACTAATGAAAAACGAAAAATCTGTTCACAGTTTATGTAACATTATCAGTGAAAATACTGTATTCGCAGCGAATACATCGAACAGTCGAATAGTTCGGGTATTATAACAATCTTCATTTACACAGCAGAATGGAGCAAAATTAGTCGATCGTTAAAAACAAAGATAAATCCGTTCGCATTAAAACAAGATTATTTGCTTCAAAATTTCAGTGATTATATCATAGTATTTGTATATTTCAAGTCACTCACAAGGTGCTGCAAGTAAAATAAAATATAAATATTTTATGCAACATAAAATAATAGGTAAAATCATTCATTTTGTCCAAAATGATACTGGTATTAGGTATTGGATTTAAACTGAAAATCGTTGTGAGGAGTTATAAATAAAATTCAAAAGACTTATATGATACATGTTGGACACACCATAATACTCTTAAAAATAACAATGACTGTCAATTAGGCCGTATGCTCAGTTATAAGATGTCGAACAATGCTGAATAATATCGATCATTGTGATAATGGAAACTTATAAAAAGTACATGTATCCACACAAAACACCGAATGGTTAAAAGTATAACGTGGTTGAAACATATACATTTAGGAAATTCCTTATTGAATGGTTAATGAATAATCGTGTATTTTGACAGCTTTTGAAAAAGCTATAAAGACATTTTCCTATATATAATAAATAACAAGCACAATATTGTTTTATAATTTTTAATAATATTAATAATTTACTCCTGACGATTGACAATTGATGTGTAGATGCTACACAAACCATATGAATCACGCTGATACTTTGTTTTTCCTCTTGCTGTTATAACGTCGAAAACACGACCAATTGACTCCTTTGTCAAACGTATGTTGTCCTTGCTTAAACCCGTGTATTGATAGCATATTCATGGATTTCCAACTTTACTCTGTTTAGCTCAAGAATATCGATTACTATGCGTTTGCGTTAGCTTTTTCAAATGCTCATCGAGACCTTTATATACTTCGTCGAATTATTTTCGTAGAGCGGATTGTCATGTGAAGGACTGTATATTTTCAACAGTCGACATGTTTCTAGACATTGTTATGAAGTACCGGGAACAGTACGAGTATTTGATTTCAGAACATATTCAATGTCGCTTCATGGTTAATTTAGCGACCAAAATTCTGAACGAATACAGTTGATATTGGCCATTGCCGTGTAGTTATTATTATTGACAACAACTTTAGACCATTCCTCTGCAATCTTTGTTGCTAAAGATTCGTCTTTTATAAATCTTTTTTTTTTCAAACAAAATGTCGGTGCTTTCTTTAATTTGTTAACATTCTTAATATAGTGTTTTTCTCATAAAAAAGAAGGATATCATTTGTCGAACTTTTCATTAACCTCAAGTCCATCTGTTCCGATAAATGCTTTATAGAGGGATTTGTTAATTTGTCTTAAACTATCTCAGCTCGTTTTTCAAATGCCCTCTTCAAAAGCTCTTTCTATGATGCAAAATAATCTTTGTTTGCAGCTATTTGTGTTCAATTACGTTCGATATCATCGCACGGTTTCTTCAGATTTTCGTCAGAATTATCCAGGATTTTCAGTTAAGATGCATAAAAAATGTGGACATTTTTAATAATAACGTTGACCTGGGTTCTGCGTCATTCTTTAAAACCTATGAGATCATAAATTTCGGTCAACCGGGGATTTTAGGTTGATGTTCACATTTGAGTCGGGTGTAGAAGACATTAGTATTTATCTGTCTACAGCTTTTTCCTGCATACATTGCAATTAAATTTGATTGGAAGTCGTGAAAAGCAAGGTTCGACTAAGTTGCATTTGTAGGGCTAAGGTCAAATTAATTATGAAAGCTTAACATAATGTCATAACATAACAGTGTCTAGCAAACATTGATTTACAAAAATGGTGTAAGTTGCAAGCGTAAACGTGCATGGCAATGATCAAGGTTAATATAAAAGGTCAATGGTCAATTATCATAAAATAATCATTTTAAAATACGTCCAATCGTTACCTCGAGGTTTTGTTGACACGCATATCATTGTGACCAAATCTCTCTTGATTAAGACTACATACTTTATATTCTACTACATGATTTGCGTATTGCTGGTATTGTTAACAGAAAGTAAGTTTTAGTTAATACAAAGTAAGCAATTACTTAAAAGAACAGAAAACAAGACATGTATACTGTTTACTCTACACATATTTAATGAGCTATTCACATCAATTTACTTAGCGCAGTACACAGGTTCAAAACGTTTATAGAGGTGTGTAATATATATATATATATATATATATGTGTGTTAGGACCAAATTAAATCTATAAATTTATTGTTTATAAACTCTTCAATCGAGAAACAAATTGTAACGTGATTCGGAAAAATGCTTTCATTTGCTAAAATATACATGATATATTATGCATGTATGTATTTAACTATTATAGGAAGAACATAGATTTACAGGACCGTGATTTGTAATATGTTTAAAGTACAAATAGCGTACACTACTGCTTCTTCCTGAGATGAATACGATATACACTGATATGATCTGGAATGGGTATTTTATGATACTAGGTTTCAAAACTTGTCAATATCAAGAAGAGATTTTGCTGATAATTGTTATTACTTAATTTAACGTGCCTACAAAAGCTGTTATCATTTTGCTCTGGTATATAGTAAACCATTAGGTAATTAAATTGCAAAAAAAAAAGTATATTCTCTTTGTTTGGTTGTTTATTGATTTGCAATGCTATGAAGTTTATTTTCAATCACACTTGTGTTTTTTTCCTTTGTTTAAGAGAGACGGGCATGCCTTTCTACAGGTTTAAATAAGCACTGCTTGGAGTTGCCCCAGCGTAATCATTATTTTCTGTGTAATGTTGTGATAAACGTTGACTGTATTGTAAAAGAAAGTGGTCACATGCCTATAAGACTGCAAGAGTTTAACAATGCAGTGTTTTTCCCCCCACTTAGGGAATGGGACCGTGTCATTTTGGATTGGGAAAAAATGCGTCTTTTTGACTAACATTTTGAAATTAGTGTTGTTGCTGTTTTGCTAACAAATGCTTCAACATTGAGAATACAAATGTTTTCAATAATATATTCACTTAGGTTACATTTATAGAGCTAGATGGGAGATAAACTAAAAACACTGTTGAGATCTAAAAAAAACACTTTGTTTTGTGGAAACCTTCAATAAGGAATGTTTAGGTCCTATTTGGGAGAAAATATAAACCTTTTCCCAAATGGAGAAGGGGGCCGAATACCGGTCCCGAATTTGAACGAAAATGTGTCTGGGGTTCCATTTGTCCCTAATAACGATGAAAGAACTTCAGAAACAATATCTCATTATTACAAGACATTTTCATAACACATCAAACATTAAACAGATATATGAACAAGCAATTCTGTTTACATGTTAACGGACTTTATGACAGTGATTTTTCTTTAATTGTACAGTCATCAACAATAAATAGACATATATTTTGCTAAACTTAACCACAACAACAAACTAAAAACGGCTTACATGAATATCTGTGGGAATCAAATATGAATAAGTTAATTGAATAAACTGCGCTTTAATATTGTTATTTTGTTTGTGTTTTGCATGGTGTGCAAACCATCTAATTAAACAATCACTGCAATAGAAGTAACTTCTTGAGCGGATACGATGATATGCCGCCCATATGTTTTTTATTAGTTGTCTTGTCTATAGCTCCTTGATTGGTCCCTTACAAGCTGCCGATGACTCACTTCGGACTTTGTTGAGGCCTGAAGAAGTAGATTTACTTTCTTTGGTAAATAACACTGACTATTTCATACTGTTTAACAACATATGCCATTACATTGTATCTCTAACATAATCAATAACAAAAAAACATCTTTGCAAATTTGATGAATAACGAAAACCAAAAATGTATAGCACCTAGAATACAATTAAGCATTATTTGAAAACACATGCAATAGTACAGTTGAAAATGTCAAAACATTCTTATATCTTGTGGTTCTAATCAGAAGTATTACCAAATGTTTTGTAGATGAATAGTCCACTAACACGGCTCCAATAACAACAATAAACCCCGCCGC
The DNA here is from genome assembly GCA_007657795.1 of Dreissena rostriformis. NCBI lineage: Eukaryota > Metazoa > Mollusca > Bivalvia > Myida > Dreissenidae > Dreissena > Dreissena rostriformis. The sequence continues at coordinate 49,530 of VMBQ01001492.1, forward strand.
GGAACTCACGATTATCCATGTGTTACCGTTGTCAAACCAATCTGCAAATAAAAATGTACTTTACGTAAATATGTCATCTTATATGAAACCTGATTTTTCTATGTCACTATGTCAGCTATGCACATAGAAATACAGCGAACGAATAAACTATATCATGAAAGAAATTCTTGTTATTATCCACTACTCGTATTACAAAACCCCAACTTTAGGCATAATATGTTTACAACGGGGTTAACAACATTGGACCAGTCAATGCAAAGCCTATAAAGTGAACATTACATTTAAAAATGACTTTTAATTTTGTCATTGAGACACGGCGGTTTTGCTATATCGTATTTGTTGATCAAATATCTTTTAGATGCGATACAATCAAATACATTTGAGTGCGATACACGATTTAGCGAATACAAACAATTAATGTAATTCGTACATACTATTTAAACCGACTGTGTACGTAAGTGTACAAATCTCTCACACATTTGACCTTCCCTGTTCAAAGAACAAGCACACACACACGACCCTTCCGTGTTAGTGCAGTTTCCGTTATTGGCGCATGGTGATTGTAAGCATTCATCTATGTCATTCGTGCAATTATCGCCTGTCCACCCGTCCAAACATACACAGTTCCTGCCAGTTGGACCATTTAGACACTTTCAAATCTGCAGACAAGGGGAAAGATAACAGTGGTTTTGCTGCGAGCAGTTTGTTCCAGTCCATGCTGTGAGACATATACACTGGTATGAACCTTCTTGATTTAGACAAGTGGCTCCGTTTTTGCAAGGAGAGTATACAGCAGTACATTCATCGATGTCTGCATCGCACTGCTCTCCTGTCCATCCGTCGTCAAAAACACATGTGTAATTTCCTCGGCGGTTTTGACATCGTTGATGGATTCCACATGTTAACATCGACCTGTACCAATATAAGATTAAAGAGTTTGAATTACTCAATAAGTTAATATTGTATTATACTATTGTATCATTATGTTATTATGAATCATGTGTATCCAACGCATTATGGCACTGATTTATGAAGGGTAAATATGCCTTATACGGTTTTCTTTATTAACATTATAATGGTGAACGTATTTTACACTCAATATATTCTACCGAAACAAGTGCCGTAAATTCTTCGAAAGTTTAAAATTTGTAATGAGCCTATGGATAGTGTCCAAATTAACACAAGTTAGCAAATGAGGTTTCGAATTAATATTGTAAGAACTTTAAGATACAATTATTCTGTCCGACTTTGAACAAATTGATTGTTTAATACAAACATTCTAGACTTATAGCTTGAAAAATATTATATTTTTTTCTGAAACAGAAACTTGTCCCTTATCCCGATTTGCATTTTACAACTGTACAAAATACAACCGTATACGATTTATAAATGTTGCTTGTACGTGAAATCAGAAAAAGTACATGCTTTTCGTTTGAAACTACATATTGTAGTGCAAGTCAGATAGTTTCAATTTAAAACACACGATTTCTAAATATTGAATCGTATACAAGTTTCTATTTTAGAAGGATAAAACGTTTGATTAACATACTGTGTTTCATAGATAAAACATTATAGCCTATACCGAGTCGTTGATTTAATTTTATTAGAGACGAAATGAAAGTCGTCAATTTAGTTTGTATTGAATGTATCTGTCCAAATACAAATCAAGTACAATCAAATCAATTGGTAAATAATAGTGTGTACTAAACATTTGTGGAGAGCAACACACCAGTATGTTTTATACTTATTATATACGGTGTCCTTTATTCACAATAAGTTGGAAAATTAAAGATACATACTTAACTGGCAAATACTTACGAGTTTCTGCATTCGTCTATATCGTCATGACAAAATGGCCCTGTCCATCCTGGAATACATTCTTTATGGTCACCTGTCCCGTGTTGGCAGCGTTCTCCTGTCCAGCTTTTCAGGCAATTACACCTTTAACAAATTACATATAACCAATATGCATAATGCAGTAAAAAATTAACACGCAAACCTGACTGATTCATGGAGAACTTAACTAATAATATAATGATAAACTCACATTTGAGAAATATATGGTGTTCAATGTAAATGCAAAGCATGTTTAAAGCTTTAATAGGAACTTTTTGTTGTTGTCAAATATCAGTTGAAGAACAATTAGTGTGAGCGTGGCATGCCGCAAAATTTAAAATGGAAGCGGCCATATATTATGGAACAGAACAAATGCTTTCTAATGTTACTTCATAAAATATGAATGAATTTAATTATCAATTAATACTGATAAACGCTGATGCCTGTTAAGACAATGATTTCGGGGAAGCGAGAAAGTACGACAGTAAAGACAATATATGATATTGAATGCATGTTAAAGGATGCTGCTTGAAGCTTCTTTGTACGTTTTATGTTTTATTGCAGACATAACTAGAAAGCTAAAACTAAGCATATCTTGCTGACACTACACGTTTCCTCTCGGTTAAAAAAATATTTGCCATTGAATTATATCAAACATATCATATTTTGCGTATCAATCATACCGGGAATAATGACAATTTCTTCTTTTTTTTGGCTTTTCGGTTGTTCAAATGAAAGCTAATATCCCCGTTGGGTTGTTATTAAGAATCGATTAGCATTTGTCCTGTCATGAAAATAACGCCTAATAAATGCATAAACGTCGTCGGCAAATTATGTTTTATTTTCCCGAAAGTTAATACAACACCGAAATTCAGAAGCAGGCATTTAATTGTTGAAAACGACAACGACAATATTTTCCCTCGATATACATAAACATAGCTATTTTTATTTTAGGTTTTGAGTATCATACAAGTTTTGCGATTCTTTTTTCCAATACATGTCTGACGGCATTCCGGTGGATATGAACGTTTTAATCCATTAAAAAAAATCAACAGTTTTATATATCATTGCACCGTGGTTTTAATAAGACTAATTTCAAATAAGTACCTGAAACTTCCTATCGTATTAACACATATTCCCCCTGTACCACATGGTCGGTGTCCTGGACAACATTCGTCTACATCGAACTGACATGCATAATATACTTTAATACAATATGATCAAATGATCTGTGATTTAATTGTTGTATCACGGACATAATAGCGTTAAAAGTACCTGTTTAGTACTTAAGCAATATAGTCTGCTTTACTACAAGTTATCATAAAACATGAAGTTGAAGTAACTGCTATATTGTTGGGAAGTGATATTGTCAATGTATAACATGTTAACAATATTAAACCATGATATTGTACCTGAAATCCAACTTTGCAGTCGCATGGATCGGTTAGCGTTTAGTTGCATTCCACCGTGGAGGGTCCATAACAAGTCAAGTTACCACACGAGATGTTAGGATTGTTGTAGTTTATCAAAGACATGCCCAGTATTGGAGGCTTAAAAGGTTGTTTTATATGTAATAAGTCAGCGAAAGCATGCAACAATTGCTTATTGTAATGAAATGAGGCGCTAAAATAGGTAATAAATATCACACAATATTACGTGATTCTTATTGCATTATTTAAATATAAGTTGGAACCACTTTTTGTTTCAGTTTCATGTAACTATGAATAAACGAACTATTTTAGCAAGAGTTCATATTTCGATGGTTAAGTAGCAATGCAAAAATACAAGCTGTCCTTTTTTCCTATCGGGAAAGTTCAATTTATTCCCTCGTTGAATGTACGCTTTTTAGATTCCATGTCGAAGGTAAGGAACGCGTTTAATAACACAGGAACGATTTAAGCAAACTAGTAACATGTTGGCTCTTGTAGGCACGAGAAAACCAGATGTGGGTTTGACTTAACTAAAACGGGTTTCGGATCGACTGGCCTACACTTTCTGGGCCAATGCATACCCAACCTAAGTTCATATTATATTGTTGTACTGTTTAATAATGATAGGCATCACATTTATATTGATAATGTATTATTTTTTGGAAAATAATGAGCTGTGATCTCAATTAATTACATAAAACTTACACATACATTTATCATTTCAGATATATGTGCCTTCCACATTTATTATTACAAAATTATGCAAATAACACATGTCTATTTTCATTAACTGCATGTCTTTTATTGCTGTTTGTTTAATTAATAAATGCTATTTTCTACATCATTATACAAAACGCATTACGAATCACGATATTTATTAATGCCGATTTTAAATAATGAGAACCATTAAGAGGTATAGTATATTTTACTTTACAAATTTAAAAAGCGAATATTACGAATATTAGTTTAACTTGTCCCAACATGAAGAGTACTGATAAATACGTGTTGCATATGCGATAGTAAACATGTAGGTATACAATATAGAAACATGATGTAAATGGCAATCTTTATCACTTATGTTAACTTGAATTAGGCTTTTAATAGAGTTCAATCATTAGTATTCAGCATTTTCTCCCAGACTGTTCCGTACTTACCATTGTCGTACAATTAACTGTGCCAAACAAAAGCACAATAACATTAAATATATACACTATACACGTAAATCGCACCATTGCTACGTTTCCAAACAGCCAAACAATTAAATGAATATAAATACAATACAAGCTAACATCAGTACAATCACAGGTGAAAGAAATGATGAGTTTTATTTTAATTCCAGTTCAAACGTAAATGCAAGAGAAAGGTGAAACCCGTCCAATATGATAGGCTCACACGGAAACGCAACGCATTATAACGATTCATTATACCTGGTGTGACAAGTGGTAAGGGGATAATTACAACGAGCGAGGCCTAGTATTGAAATGCGCATGGGGGTTAGAGGGTTAGGGTAAGGGTTGGAGTTAGGGTTAGGGGTCGGGTTAGGGTTGTGGTTAGCCTTAACCCTTACCCTAACCCGACACCTAACCCTAACCCTTACCCTAACCCTAACCCAGGTTATCTCCCCTTTACCAGGCCTCGCTAATTGTCGTTGTCCGCTTCCCGTGACAAGTGGACACCAATAGCAAACACATATTACAGATTAATAGCCACCTGTATCTATTATGTCTTAAACAGAAAAAAAAATTACAGGATTCAATGTCGTACCATATAATAGTAGGCATGGTGATGAAAAAGATAACATTTCACTCACATATTATATGCGAGATCTCTTATGAATGAAACAATCATAATCATTGATATATCTTTCATAAAAAAATAATACATTTAAATTATGTCTTACTATATTTACAAAAAAATGTTTACTGACTTTTATAACACAACAAAACATTATGCATGCATTTCATATTTGTTTTTCTATCAAGTGTTTGACTTTTTCTTTTCCTTGTTCGCGAAGACTAATCTTATTTACATACGACGATATGTATTGTTGACATATATAATCAAATGTCTCATACACATTCCTATATTCATAAACGTGATACGATGAGACATTTCGACCAATTGATAGTCAGTATTGCTTCCGCCAACCGCTACATACTGCGCGATGAAGTTTACCCATATGATAATATCTCAACTTAGCTTGCTTACAGATTAATTCTTAAGATATAATTTCTTAAACGTAGCGTCCTTTTTCTTGTCAATCATCTAAAGAACCAATCCATGTTAGGAAATTAACCCGAGAGTAGACCTAAACGAATACTTGCAATTGCATTTGCTTAAAATGAATGAATATTTCTGAATTAATATTATCAAAGAAATGGGCTTAAATAGATCCATATGATTTGTGTTTTCACACGCCTTCAGCGATTGTCAACTGCATTACGTTTTAAAAGATATTTTATTAAGATGAAACATTCGGAAGACCCTAATATAAAAAGTAAACTTTGCACAAATCAATGATTATCGACATGAAGTTTTGTTTGCAGTACTACGTTTTGAACTGAATTCATCCATTTATGACATGGCCTTGTTAAGGTTTATATATAGCGCTAAAAAAGAGATAAAGCAAAGCCTATGTGCTGAAGCGACAGGTTGATGCTAAATTCGTGACCACCCACTGCACTAGATAACGTGTTTTTGACAGACAATTCCTTTGCGATTTTGTAAATATTCTCTTTCTGCGTTTTCTCTTTGCTACAGAAATAGACTATAGCCACGTACAGTTGCTACGGAAAGAATATACTATTATATACAAGTTCGAAAAGATAACTTGAATGTCACCTGTTTATATTGGTGTATGTTAGTTTGTATTTTGCAGTTCTTTTACTTTAATGAATCAATTTAACATGATAGTATTTTGAAATATTTCCATTCCCGACTGTTTTGAACTGTATTAAAATAAAGTCAGCGAACAGTAAGGTTTTGAACTGAGTAGCGTGTGCCGCACTCCAAAACAAACAATTTGTCCAGATTTATGGATACATCTTATTGGATACCCGGGTGTCAAAGCATATAAGCAAAGCCATGTCAAAGTACAACCATGCTAGACATAGATTGTTCAAAACCATATTATTGGGAACTTAATGGTATTAATATCAATTCGTTTACTTGACTGAGTTAAGTAAAGAACAAACTGAAACCTTACAAGAACACTCGTTTCATCCCAATACCTTAATTTAAGTCAATGTATTATTTATCTATATGAGAGTGGACACCACATACCACGACACACCGCGAAACATTAAACGATTACAGCATGCGATGCCGTCTTTGAACGGCCAAATGCAAATTGGTTTTTAAAACCAACTTTCACGCATGCGGTACCAGAATGAATCATACAATACAAGTGTATCATTCACCAACATTATTCGGATTAAATGGTAATACAAAGAATATAAATTCCAATTGAATTACTCTTTGTTTTTATAATCACCAGAGTAAACAAATTACACAACTTAAAAACAAAATGCAATTACACCCCAGGCAATGTTATACTAGTAACATCATGGATACTGCATTTGACAGACATTTATATTATGTAAGTTTGAGTATGTAAGGGTTTCTGAAGTCTATAGGTTTACCTACAGTCAATCACGTCAGTCTGTACGTCCGTTCGTTTGTCCGTCTGTCTGTTCATCAGTTGATCCGGTCGCAAAACAGGTAGTACATCTATTAAAATTTGATCATGTGAATTCTTCGATAATAGCGAAGATACCGGAATGAAACTGTGCATACTTATAAAGGACACTTTGTAGAATTGTTTTTCAGAGTTTGATAAAAATAGAACAACTTGCCATGCACAGTTTGCTATATTTTTGCTATTTGCTGTCTATCTACCAACCACTTTTATCCATCCGTCCGTCCGCCTGTCTGTTCCTAAATTCAAATAATTCGAAAAATACATAAGATAATTACCCGATATATTATGCTCATTAACAGTGACGATAAAATAATACACCATGATCCGCAAGTTCTGAACAGTTAAAATGTCATGTGGCTGTACATGACATAATATCACACTGAATACTGCTATATATTTAAACATATTTTAGTCATGATGCTCGGTATACTCATTTAAAAAAGGTAAATGTTACTGATACAACATATCTTCATACGGCTATGAGAAATTGACACAGGCTTGTATAATGAACCACTACACAATTCAGATAGCTAATTAGCGAGAGGAAGGATGTAATGCAAACTTGTTTAATGGCCTTCACCGGTAGGGCACTCCTTTTGTGTTTGCAATGTTTTCACAGCTTTGTTTCAAAACTTATTGCATATATAAAGAAATGATAGTTCAAATGTTTCGCGTATGCTTGCAAAACGACTTGTTTTCCAAAATTGTAAATTTGGCAAAAGTTTTCCTGCTATGCCAGTGATGTTTCACTACTCTAAACTTGTAAATAGGCAATCGTATCTGGTATCTGATGGTGCAGTAAATTGTGTATGGCAAACACAGTGTGTATGCTTATTTATGCTACACCAAGGACCAAGAAATTCATATGACGCCACTTATTAAGATAGTAGTAAGGATCGTGGTGAAGATTGTGTTGACCTTTGCTAATAATTTGTAAATTTTAATTTGTTAATTACGGTTTTCAAACACAGCCTATTGTTAAGCCATAGAAAATTGAATCACAAATATGTGGGTTGCTTCATTATTTTTAAACACTTATTTGATGACCAGATACGGGATATGTAAATGGGGCAGGGTGTAGAACCTTCCTTGTTAGTTAAAGATCATTCACCAATTACTTAACATTAAATGTGACAAACATACTTTATTTCAGAAAAAGAAAACGTGTTTATCCAATCAAGTAAAAGTATTTGATGTCAAATTCATACTTGACATATATTGTTGGCAAACTTATAACAATGAATAACTAAAATATAATTGGCTTGAAGTTTGTTATAAAAGTTAAAAAAGCACAATAAAAATATGTGTATGAACATATAATTTATCAGGTCTGACTTAATAGTTAATGACATTAACTTATTTTTACTTTTCTACTCGAAACAAAATATGTGGCTGTTTGTTTACGTCAGTCCTTCACACATAAACATATATTCAGGGTCAGGTTATATACAATTATCATTACGGAAATATTCGTCACTAATTTAGCTGGTCGGTTTTATCTAAATCTCGGTTCAAAGTACTTTCAGCAGTTAACGATCAACTCTGTAGCCAAGTGACTTAAGTGTTACACAAGCACGGGATCATCCGTTTCTCGACTATTGTGAATCGATGCTACTTATTGTTTGTTCCATGCTCATTTTAAAAACATTTTCGTTTTACTTTCATTGGCGATATGTGAGTTGAGAACAATTCATTGGTTGTATGACTCAACGGCATTCTCACGCTTTACATTATTGATAATGCTATAGTCATCATGATTCGTTTTACAAAACTTTTAAAGTTGCGCAAATGTCAAAAACAATTTATGAGTAAGTATGTAAGTAAACGGAGCAAAACACATTTTACGTAATGTACACTAATAAAATACAGGCGTGACTATTTACACTAACCCATGCCTCAATATCGCTATATAAGTATAATTTGACCGAGATTTGTAGAATATATGTTTCATCGGGTGCTTAAAATCCCATCATTTTTTTCGGAATCTTTTATATGCGGATACATGCTTAAAAGCTCCCATTAAACCTTCAAGATATTTACAACAATTTAGACTGTACGTTTGTTTATCGCAGTATGTATAGCCGATGCGAAGATTAACAATTTAATTAAATATCAAAATACAGTTTGTTGTAAACAAGTTTACAGAAACGTAATTACAATTATACGGATATACGCGTTTGCGAATTGTCTAAATAGTGCTAGCAGTTTAACATGTAATGTGTTGACTTTTAACAAGTATTAATTACATTAAAGACGACGACATCATAATGTTTAATATTTAATAATTACAATTGAAAACTGATCGATGTCAATATGAATGTTCAACATTAAAATAAGGAGAACACTGTCAAGTTATACACATGATACAGTTTGAAAACCTTAACGATAATCCCCATTATTTCATATTTGTATAAGATTCATATGTTTATTCAATATTACCTGATCATTCAGTATGAAACAGAGAAATATATCAACCTTATAGCCCACGTAATGATGGCCTTTGTTTACATTCTAGTCATTCTAGTTAAATGACACAGATGTTAAACACGTGTATATGTTGGTGTTTTCTCTGCGCTCGTGAAGTAGTTTACACAAACAAAGGTTCAATTCCGTAAGTCCTGCTCTGGTTTAGGCATAATCATCCATTGCATGTGAATGTGATCTGTATTGTACCTGTCTTCCTTTGCTGCAAATAAAAAGTAGTTCTTAGCAAATGACACAATGTATCGACAATTTATCTATTTACACGTTTGTTTAATTCCAAATATAGCACCATGAGCATTGTGTACGTATTATTAACCTGATTATAATATTAACATCATATTGTTTTGAAAAAAAATACAGGTATGTATTAAACACATAGTAATGACATCAGTTTTGCGACTGAAAGATCAGTGAAAATATAGCATACATGCTTGGCTTTAATATCTTCACAGCGATGCCAAAGCCGGCCATGAATGCGAGGATTGCAAAATCGGAACCAACAAGGACAAGCAATACTGAAACGCCGTCTTTGAAGAACGGCGTGCTTTTTTCACCCGTTGAGGCCTTTGCATTAATGTTGCCTCCTGCGTTTGTAGAGCCTGCTCCTGTTCCTGCTACTGGTGAAACAGAACCTGAGGTTATTAATACAACTTCAGAGTCAGGATTGTAGGGTCTTGGTGGCATACTAATCACATCTAGAGTATTCAGTACATTTTCGCTAGCGACACCAGAGCCATTCGTCTTGTTATTTTCCACGTAATGAGTTGTTTCTTCAAGTGATGATCCGGTAGCCGAAACATAATTGATGTTTTTACAAAGACATGTTCCATTTACGCTCAAACACGTTTCATTGGTACGGGTACGGCAAGTGTTGTTCATGCAATCATTGATGTTACTTGTACAGTAAATCCCTACCCATTCATCTAGACATTGACAGGAAAACGAGCCATTATGATTGGTGCAAGTCCCGTTATTATTGCATGGGTTCAATGCGCATTCATTAATGATATCCTCGCATGAAAATCCTTCCCAGCCGTCATTACATTCGCAGGTATAGTTCCCAAAAGTGTTTCTGCAGTGTTGATTTATACCACACGTGAATAGCGACCTTCAATAATAAAAATACACATTTGTATCTGATTCAAAAAGAAATACTTTTAAGTTGTGTTGTTAATCGATCAATAAACAACGTTTCGAATTCTGGTCGATTTTTATAGCCTTTCGATAATTATTCAATGTTAACATTATTTTTATAATTCAAATACAAACTATATTTTACTATAATACGCACAAGATCTTTGTTCTCTTAGATTTGTCTTGGATAGTTGTATAGCGATATGTTTGAGCTTGGTGTTCATGTAAAATTGTATATCATTTAAATTAAATTTAGTGCCATAAGAACTCATTGTTAGTTACAATCCGGTAGGTGACCTATGTTTTCAAAGTAAGACAAGTATCAATACAGACTTTTCCTAGAATGACAATGCCTTTGCAAGCGACACATGCAAAGGTGTTTTGCCATTAAATAATACTTATTTTATTGAAATGTTATAGAATTTAAAAGAAACAAGAAGTAAAAAAAAAAAAGTTCCGAAAAAATAATAATCAATAGTTTCAAATAAAGCTTCATCAATAAAAAAAAATATAAAAAAATCTTATAAAAGTATCATCAGGTCACATTTGAACCAGGTTTACGGTCACCATAATCTTAAGCGCAAACCTCGCTTTTAATTACATCTGTTTATTGATAGAGCTGTGTATGAGCATTTTGATAAATACAACACTAAATTTAATTATTGAAGTGATGCCACTTTCAAAATGGGCATCTGATACGTGGTGTCTCAGAAATCACTGTCGTTCGGACTATACATACGTATTCGAACAACCGTCTATACACTATACATACGTATTCGAGCATTTGTCTATAAACTATACATACGTATTTGAACACTCGTCTATACACTAAACATCCGTATTTGAGCATTTGTCTATACACTATACATACGTATTCGAACACTCGTCTACGTTGCGGTTACACATCGGCAACTGCCATCCCGGCATGCATTCTTGAACATCGCCAACAGCCTGTTGACAATGATCACCCTGCCAGCCTTTCAAACAGCGTCAGTTTTAATATGAAATAATGAATCATCATAATATACTACTCACACAAACTGTTTTGTGGTGCATATAAAAGAAGTAAGACAAAATAAAGAAACACAGAAAGACGAACGAACAGTTATATATTTCTAAATTACGCACAATCCAACTAATGGGAATGTTAATATATTTAATTGAAGACAAAACATAATTAATCTGTAAAACAAAAATTGATTGTAAATTCGTACTTGAAACTCCCAACAGAGTTAATACATTCTCCTCTGTGACCGCAAGGCTGATGACTACCACTGCATTCATTGTTGTCTTCTTGGCAAGTCAGTCCCTGTTAACAGCAGAAAATCGACATAAAACTATTTTGTCATGTTGTAAAAGAACATAACTGCTTGGAAAATGGGTTTCGATTACAACTCAAGTAATAATATATTGTATATATGTTCTTTATAATCTTACCTAATGTGTAATATAAACCCATGTTTACTTAACACATGTTGATACGTTAACTAATCATGATGATATTTGGTATACCCACGATTTCCGAAATGTCAGAAACTATATGAATTAGTTTTTCCCCCTCATAATGAGTGTACTTTGTGTTCACTAACATTGTTTAACCGCTATCAAATATAATGTTTATATTACGATATATTAAAAATGAGAATCCAGAAACTCTAGCAGGAAATCAATTATTTTTCTTAACCGCTACTTTTTTAACAGAACGCCAGCTATGAAAATAAAATAGTAACAACTTAGATCACCGCCTCTGAGAGGTCGAGGCAACGCATCGGGGTTTAAACCAGTTAGGGGGACTAGACGGACTTCAAACTGACGCCAAAATAAAACATAAACCAAACACGCGTCTACAGCGATCTTAATCAAATGTATCAATGCAGTCAAAAATGAAAACATGAATGCCAAAACCTGACGAATGAATCGAATACTACAAACATAATTTTAGTGCACCAATTTCGCAAATATCGGAAATCCAGAGTCCATTTAACTATTACTATACGTTCAAAATGTACATGTTATTGGATGGTCATTATACCATATTGGTAAAATTATTGTTTTGTAAAAGCATTACATCAAATCCGGTTCGACACAGGCATTGCAGAACGGAGTCGATCTGGTAGCATCTAGCAGTTTGAGGTCCATAACACGTTAAGTTTCCGCAAGTTATGTCCGGTTCTTATGTTGTGGCAGCTGTGCATTGGTGCTGCAATTTATGTTATGCAATTAAAAACAAATTGATTAAGTTAAAACATTAGAGTACTGGTTTAATATTTGTTATGTTTTAACATATATTTGCTTTTTTAATTATTTTTATTTCAGTTCTATGTGTACTCGCTTTCAAAGCCTCATAACTACTCAAAATCAACGAAAATTGTGTTCCATATTTCGCAAAAAAAAACAATTAAAAAGCAGTGTTCCTTATAGCAATTGCCATATTTTCAACGCCATATGTGGTCTGGTAACCAGAGGTTTGTAGATATAAAAAGGTCGTTTTTATTTTGTGAGTCATAAGTCATTATATTTTACGATATCTATTCATACGACACATGGACACTAACATGGTACTATTTAAGTTTTCGTGTGTCGTATGAATAGATATATTTGCGGGAAATTAAAATGGAAAAAGTGTGTCACAAAAAATAAAAACGAGCATTTTGTATCTACAAACATTTATGTTACCAGACGACATCTAGCGTTGAAATTTTGGATATTACTACTGATTGAACACTGATTATTTATGGGGTAACTTTCTTTTATGAAACATTGTACGACATTGTCGTTGATTTTATAGTATTGATGGGGCTTTAAAACTTAATGACACGAATACGATTCGAATGAAATCCGCCTTTAATCCAGTAAACAGCATACAAAGCAAGCGTAGCACTGATTCATTAATACTCGTATTTGCCTTTCTTTAATAAAATTGTGAACTGTAATCACGCAGTATAGTGTCTTTGTTAATTTGTTAGTTATATTTGCGGTATTCGCAATAATTCAAATACATTCTGTATTTGCACACACATTAATGTTCACGTTACTTTTATAATTATAGTGATTGGTATAATTTATTTTGAACTGATTATACGTATTACTGTTTCTTTGTATATTTGTAAGTTATCCGTGCAAAATTCGAAACACTTCAAATACATTATGTATTTGCACACACATTACGTGTGATGTAAATACTATAATTATATTAATTGGTAAACAGAAAAAGTTAAGTGAAAACCTTTTGTTATACAAAATATGTATTTTTTTTTTCACCTGTCTTACAAGAAAATAGAACATTACAAAAACTGAACACAAACCATTCAGAAAATATTTACTGTACGTAGGCATTATTACGTATTTTCCGATCATATGTGCTATAGTAAAAGGAGAACATTGAACTATTTATTTTCAAAAGACGGTTTAATATTTTATATAACATGAGACGCCTAAATGCATTAAGCTTTGTGTTAATAGTACAGCCTGTAAATTGATTGCATTTAGGAATATTAATCGAACAAAAGAAATGTCACAGTTTCCAACATATGTGGTTTTACATTGACACGTTTTCGTGAATATGACACATGAAAACATGACAAAAGGAGTGTTCCTGCTATGTATTTATTAAATGGTGGTGTGAAATTATCAAAATAAAATTTTCAATAGAAAAACTAATAGAAGAATTTAATGCGAAGGCTAACCGCACAACCCGATAAGACAGCGCACATTAAAATTAATTCCTTTTATTTGCGGTCTACTTCAAATGTTAACTTATGGCTTATGCTCTGGTGCGAAAGGATTTGTTCCTAGGATCTACGTAAATGTTTGAATACATACATCAGTACATAAACACATATTTTATTTTAAATTTGTTGAACAATAAAACTGAATATTGCATCAAAATTGACATAGGGGCGTTCGAGCGCTTGAAGATATCTTTAAACACCGAGTGGTTCTGTTCGTTATCCATAAATAATCCCATAAATGCCTGTACGGAGAGCGTTGCGAGGAATACTTGGCATTCAGTCACGGGCTAGCTTTAAGATGAAATAACAGTAAAACATACGAACATTAACAATATTGAAATAAATTAATCGAGTAATAAGTTAGAGATAACACAACACTAGCTGATATCCGATTCATATATGCCTCTAATTCGAACATTCTTTTATATCGAAATAACCATAAATAGCATCATTAAGCCTTTACAAACTTTAATTTCGGTTTCCTATAGTGTTTTCTCTTAGTAAGCCCTTTTCGAAAGAAAGCGGTTTTGAATAAATGCATGCATGTGTGGAAATATAGTGATTTATGGGTTCATATATTACACCCGTATGTCTGATATAACAATGTCGTAAAGATATACAATATGTATAGCCCCATATTGGATGATTATATAGTTTGTGTTTGCTTACTTAATATTTTAATGTAGAGATTATAAGTGGAAGACACGGTTAACAAGTCCATGTATTGTTTGTTTCTTTTTTTTTTCGTATCGGTATGTATATTATATCGTAGTTGTCTTTTGTTTATTGCTAAATTGATTAAGTGTTTTTATGTGAGTGTCGAAGATAAACAAGAGTATCGAAAAAAACATTGAATAACCAACAAACACCACAAATAAAAAGGCCTTTACATATTGAATAATATATAATTATGCTCTAAATGACGGAAGCAGCAAAAGTTGTTATTGATGTCCTCGTTTTTCCGCGATTTTCGTATGGACTTTCTCAAATGATGAGCGAAAATAATGACGAACAGGCAATCTATATTTTATATATTTTAAAATAGTAGTACAAGAAGAAGTATGAGTTCTCTAAGCATGTTAATTGTTTCAGCTATAGCAATAGAATGTCTACCTAAAACTATAGATTATGTGTACGCAATGCCCTCGATGAAGACATAATAATGAATACATACTCGATGAGTCATTAAGTAACGAAGAAAGAAGTCAAACCCAACAATGCATAATTTTAATAATATGCAAAGCACAATTTTTACATTTTTAATACACAGATTTTTTTTTAAATATTTAACCAGAGCCTTCTCTTGGTCGTTTGAATGGATTGTAAATGGTTCCTTGGGACACTAGTTCACTAAAATTATATGTTATGTATAAAATGTGGGACTATTTCAGACGCGCGTTGATTTGTGATTTATTTTTTTTAAATTTAACTTGATCACCCAAGATCAAAGAACACTATGATATCTACATTTGTGATTTGTGGGGTAAGCGTGAATATTGGCTAGCACTCAAATCTGTTTAAACTCTGAATTTCTTTCATTGGCCGTTCTAATTCGGGGATCACAGTTATGATCATTTTAGGTTCATAGAAGATGCTTTATTATAATGTAGAATAGGTTTAGATAAAAAAGAATGTTGGTTTGATTCTTATTGTTTACATGCATTTACTTGTTTTTATAATTATTTGTGTTTATGTGTACTCGCTTTTATGACTTAATGACACGGATGAGGTTTAAATTTGAACCGCTTTTGATCCAGTAATCAGCATATAGAACAAAACCCGTATTAACTCATTCATATATACGACTTTTTCAATTGAATATGTACAATAAACACGCAGTTATCTGGTTTGTGTATATGTGTAAGTTATATTTGCGGAATTTCTTTCCGTAGTTTACCTACACATTTATATTGCTATTAGTATTTAAATTAAAGTGGTTTGTGAACATCAAAACTGTTTTCCGAATTACGTATAAAAAGTAAACAAGAATTCACTTACATGTATTACAAGGAAATAATGTGATAAAAACAAGACATTTAGAAAATATAACCGTTAGCAAGCATTTTTTACACATGTTTCGATCATGTCTGCTTGTTGTAGAAGGTGAACATTGGCATACTGAGTGAAAGTGTGTTCACTAATTGACGGTTGGCATGTTAATCAAACAATAGAACGTTTACAGTTCCCAACAAAGGTTGTATAACATTAACCCAGTTGTGTAAATAGTAAAAGGAGGTTAACTGCTGTTTGTTAAATGGTGAGACAAAATCCTCCCGCTAAAATTATCAATTGAAGAATGTTATAAGAGGGCTTACCGCATATCCCGATAAGATAGCGCAGATTGAAATTTATTCCTGTTATTTGCAATCTAAAAACATTGTAAACTTATTTCTTATTTTCGCTGATGCGGAAGGATTTGTTCCTTTAATCATGATAAGAACTTTAACACATGTATCAATACATAGAACCAAAAAAGTTCTTCTTCCGGATTTGCTGAATATTACATCAATATTGACATTGTGGCGTCTTTGAATGTTAAGTGTTTCAGTTCTTTGTAAAATCTCCTTTATATCGGTCAAAAAGGTTGCCGGCCATACTTAGCATACACTCGTCGGCTAGCAAAACGATATAAAGACAGTAAAAACACTTACATTTGAATTTTGAAATAAATGACAAAAGACAATTATTGAAGCTAATATAGCTGTATCTGACTAATGAATACTTTTTTCCGTAATCGAGTACCTTTACGTCAAACACACGTTTTATCTGTGAATGAGCTTAGATATTCAATATGTTTAAACTAATATTTGTCTAACACCTACTCTGTTAGTAGCGAATCTTTGATTGTTTTCTCTTAATTAGCTTCACACAAAAACAATTATGTGTTAAAATATACTCTTAGATGGGTGGATATTGGACCCGTTTTTCTAAATAAACAATTAGGTATAGTATACGCTCTGTATATATTTCATGTTGAAGGATGATGTAATTGAAGTTTGCTTACCTTACTATTTTTATGTAGCGAGTGTAGTGGTAAATAAACAAGGTATTATTAAGTGTTAATATCTTATTGGCGCCGGCATACAATATTATCGAATTACTAGAGCAAAAACAAACACACTCAGCAAAATAACAAGGTCTTTATATATTCTATTAATTATTATATTCAAATTGAGAAAAAACAATCGATATGATACAAAATGGCTGCCATGACTTGTTCTCAACAATTTCCTACAGCGTCTGTCGGAACGACTCTGAAACAAATACAAATAAACATATTGCTACATAGCAAATACACATGCAGTATGAAAATTATCAACAAAGTGATATAATGATTCGTGTAAAGACGAATAAAAGATAATTTGATGAAAAACGAGACTCGCATAAGTGTTATAAACATTAACATGATAAACAATTAAAACTAGATTTAATAAAACATACCGTCTCGACTTGAAGGTAATATATGCAATTCTAATTCCAGCCATTAACGTTATGATTCCAAAGGCAGACCCTGCACTAATCATTGCTATTTTAATGTCCTTTTTAATCAATGATTTGTTCTCATTTGTTGGCGTTCTTGAGACCGCATTTGTTTCATTGTATGACAGTTCATCGACAGGAAGAACACTTACACCTTGATCAATTGTATTAATAGTTTCAATTAAATCAACATTTACTCGTTTACTGTGCGCAAACAACTGCAAACTTTCATTAAACTGGCAGCGGAACGATCCATCCGTATTTATACACGTTTCATTGTTATTACAAGGACTTACGGTGCATTCATTTACATCATTCTCACAATTAAAACCTTGCCAACCAAGCTGACATTGACACCTAAATGATCCATTTGTATTCATACACGATCCGTTGTTCTTGCACTTGGAAGCCATGCATTCGTCTACATCAGCTGCACAATCATGTCCTTGCCATCCGTCTTGGCATTGGCAGATTAACGATCCAGGAGTATTGATACATGCTCCGTTGTTTTTGCAAATATCAACTTCACACTCGTCTACATTCTCTTGACATCCCAGCCCTTTCCAACCAGCATTGCAGTCGCAGGTATAGTTTCCACGTGTATTCCGACAATGTTGATTTTCCGGACACGTATACAGAAATCTGAAAAAAGGTCACAATCACAATGAATTATTTACAAATTGTTAACGAGNCCACCTATTCTATCTGCATCTATTTCTGAACCTAGCATATATAAATCGTTCAAAAAAATAAAAATAGACTTGTTGTGTGATGCTCTTTCTATGGCGTTACCAGTGTAACTGTATTGCGTCTTCTACTTCTGGAACCAAAAAAAAAACATAACAGATATGTTAAGAGATGAGAAAATGTTTCTGTAATAAACAGACAAAGGTAACATTTGATCTTTTAACATTTGTATTAAACCACTCCAGTTATCTCGGAACTTCCATTGTGGTTTTGAATATTATGTAGAAAATACCTAAGGAAGTCAAGAACAGAAATATTGCAAAAGCTGCAGCAAAGTTAACCAACTATTATGAACGGGCCGCCTTTGAACCAGGACTCTTTTCTAGTCGATTGATGTCTCTGCATCTTCATCTAGGTGATCGAGTCGTTAACCCCTCACAGAGCCCCTACCAAACTTGATGACTGATGCAGTACACTTGTCTGTAACTAAACCACCCGTAACGCTGCAATCCGACCCAAGCGAAACCCCGAAACAGAGACATCGGTAAGATCAAACTCACTTATATCATGTATCGTTGTTCTTGCAATGATCTGATGCACATTCATCGACATCATCCGAACAATCATATCCCTGACAGCCGATGCGACATCTACAGTTGTAAGATCCGTCTGTGTTTATACAAGTTCCGGTGTGTCTGCAACGGTCAGTGGCACATTCGTCGAGATCTACCATGTAGTCCTGTCCCGTTAAAATGTCACGGCACTCTCGTGAATAAGTACCACAAGTATTAATGCAGCGTTGGTTTGTCGGACACGTTTACAGTGATCTAAATCGGGTTTATGAAAACTTAAATTTACACGTAATTATGATCACAGGGATATAACATGTATACAGAAAGTCAAGTGTACTACTATACGGAAATATATTATTACTCACTCATTCTTGAATCCGTCAATATAGGTTATACATCTGGGTAACGATCATCCTTGCATTGTTGGGCGTCTCCTGTTTTAAATTCACATAAAGAACAATACTTGGTGAACATATCTTTGTTTTGACACATATAACCATATAAATGTAACCTATTATACTCTATGTATTAATGTGTACATGAATGTAGTTTAGTTTTTTCAAACATTCACGTGCAAAGGCGATTAATATTACGCATTGAAACAATCACTAAAGTTGCGACCTTAAGGTTTTCTTTGATATTCGTTGAGCCATTTTGTCAACAAAAAATTGTTGAGACAATTATTTTAAAAAACGTTGAGCAAAGGAGGATGTAAAACTTGAACATTTACTCTTCTGCATCAAAAGCGTAAGGTAAACTCATGTCTGACAAAATCAAATTCATAACAAAATATACCGATATTTATATCATACATGAAACTTTTAATCATGTTAATGCATGTGCCGCGGTTCGCACAGTGAAGTCCTTCTGCACATTCATTTACATCTTCTTTATATCTGGGTCCCTGGATATTAAACTTTGAACAAAGTTATGTATGATACTCTAACATTTAAGATTCATTAATATAACGTTTTGCACAATAAAAAAAAACTTTGTAGTAAATTATGCTTTTGTGTAGTAGATGTTAATACATACTTTTATTTTTAGAACCGATTAACTTAAAGACCCATTTATACTCAAAATTCAACGAAAATTTCGTACAGTATTTCGTAAAATAAAGCTACCCGATACAAAATCAGTGTTCCTTGTAGCAATAGCCAAAATCTCAACGCCAGATGTGGTCTGGTAACAAGAATGTTTGTAGATACAAAATGCTCGTTTTTATTTTTGTGTCATAAAAAATCCATTTTAATTTCCCGCGACGATATCTATTCATACGACACACGAACTCCAACATGGTACCATTTTGGTGTTCGTATGTCGGATGAATAAATATCACTGCGGGAAATTAAAATGGAATTTAATGTGACACGAAAAATTTTAAACAAGCATTTTGTATCTTCGGAAATTTATGTTACTAGAACACATCTGGCTTTGAAATTTTGGCTTTTGCTACAGGGAACATTGGTTTTTAATGGTAACTTTATTTTACGAAATACTTTCCGATATTTCCGTTGGGTTTTGAATATTAATAGGGCTTAAACATACACTGGTTACAACACACATATGTATATGATTTACAAAGCAGATAAATACATGATTTATATTTTATTATTCACCTAATTCCGTAATTATGCTTTGACAAATTATGATCACCAAAATGGTCTATTTTTAATATAAATATTTCCTATAAAAGTGCAAACGAATGTGTTAATTTGAAAATACTCAAACCTTGAATCCAATAAGAAAAATCCACTTGTTGAATTTTCATTTGGCACACAGACCATGGTTGGTAACACGTGATATTCTCACAAGGAATATATGGTCCCAGTGTGACGGATTCTTTTTGAGCCTATTACAATGACATAAATTAACCACAATATGTAATTAACACTGATGTAAAAATAAAACTATGATGTTTACTAATGATCTATCAAATACAAGTTGAGTTAAAGAGAGGGCTATAGATTTGCAAATGTTTATAATATTTGCCTTTACAAGTACAGAGGGCCAAACATGTATTTAACCCAAACAATTACAACAAGTTCAACATGTTTAAAGAACAACTAATATAAATTAAAGATAATGCAATGTGAACATAATTTTAAGTGTTCAAATCGAAGAATCGGTATGATTTTGACATCAAGAAAGGTAAACAATTATCAAAAAGATTAGATAGTTTATATACTTACCAATAGTAATTTCAGTGTACCTATCATAAAACAAACCGTCAGGTTGACACTCGATGTGTTTAATACAAAAGCAGAGTTTTAACAATCTATGTATTACTTCGTGCAGTTCATACAATGAACATAAAGCATGTATTTTTAATTAGTAGTTTTTAAGGTAAATGATATGACTGGAACCATTTTGCTTACAATTGAATACTTTTGATTGGGTGTCTATTGATAAGCCCGATTTTGGTAAATTGTCATCGTTATCCACGTTGGTATGTTTTGTAAATCGATTGATATCTCATTGGTAACCGTAATTAGTGCATTAACTACTTGACTGTTCGAAGTTTTCAAATAATACTATGCCATTAAATTTCAACTGTCAAATACGGTAAAGAATAAACGTCAGAAAGACCTTTGCAGGATTTTAGAAACAGTGAATATATTAACGTATATTACTGTTTACGTTTACGATGTGTGTACTCTTAGATCTACGGCTAGAGTAAATGTAAGTTTGTTTAAATGTTGCAGAAAGATGGATTACTTTAAAACGTTCTTAATATAAACAAACCAGTCAGTCAAAGAAACTTATCAGATTGATAACGGAAATATAAAGGTGAATATGATAAGGTTGATGCCTGCGGATTTCGTTCGTCATTTGTAAAGTTATAATTAAAATAATAAATCGTCTTTTGTTGAACATTTATTTACTGTTTACGAGCCTTTGATATAATACATTCTCCCCAATCTACAATTTGAAAACCTTCTGTTTCAAGTTCCTTTTACATTTTTTATCTTCGTTGCTGAACAGTTTTCAGAACAATTACAATACAGACTAATACACTATGAAACAATAAATCCGCATATAAAAATAGTTAAATATTGTCACTGTCTATTTTGTAATAACGCTGTTTTAAAACGTCCATTACTGTCGATAATGAACACTCTTGCTAGGCCGTTACCATCCGATTCCTTAATAGTGTTTTCTTTCTTGGAAGCCACTTTGTTTTTCTGGCTGCAAAATATAAACAACTACTAATGGAAACGATTAATATAACACTATAAATATCTTCTTATGTTCATAAGATGTAATCTCTTAAAATTGCAGTTACACACAATTATGAACATACCACAAAATGTACGAAACACCATTTCATGTAGTGTTAATTGTTTAGGAATTATAATTAGCGTATATAATACCTGAATTTCCTATATGCAATCAGTGTAACAAGAAATCCGGAAATAACGGCCACGGTGCCAAATACTGAGCCAAGAACAACACCAAGTTAAGTTTCCTGTTGGTCGTCCGAATTTCCCCTCACATGTTCAGAACTCTGAACAACGCGGATAAGACCGCCATCATTATTGTTTGCATGACCTACAGTAGAAGGGCTGAAACCATCAGATGCTGTAACTATTGCTTCAGTTATAAAGTTCGCGCTGGCGAACTTTGTCGAGGTGTCCATGTTGTCTTCCTGGCAAATGTAGGTACCGACACTATTGACACAGTGCTGATGTTCTCCACAGCTACTTGCATGGGTACATTCGTCAATATCAATAGAGCAGTAGTCTCCCTGCCACCCAATGTCACAATCGCATCTGTAGCTGCCAATAATATTTACACAATGTTTATTTGGTCCACACAGATTTGCATGTGAACATTCATCAATGTCAACAGAGCAGTGGCTTCCCTCCCATCCAATATCACAGTCACACCTAAAGCTTCCGTCAGTATTCACACAGTTCTGATTCTGTCCACATGTGCTGGCGTTGGTACATTCATCAATATCAGTGCACTTGACGCCCTCCCACCCAATCCGACAGTCGCACCTGTAGCTACCGATAATATTCATACAATGTTGGTTTCGTCCACAAATGTGTGTATTTGTACATTCATCAGTATCAATAGAGCAGCCGAATCCCTCCCATCCAATATCACAGTCACACCTAAAGCTTTCGTCAGTATTCACACAGTTCTTGTTCTGTCCACATGTGCTGGCGTTGGTACATTCATCAATATCAGTGCAGTTGACTCCTTCCCACCCAATCCGACAGTCGCATCTGTAGCTACCGATAAAATTCACGCAATGTTGGTTTCGTCCACAAATATGTGCATTTGTACATTCATCAGTATCAATAGAGCATCCGAATCCCTTCCATCCAATATCACAGTCACACCTGAAGCTTCCGTCAGTATTTACACAGTTCTGGTTCTGTCCACATGTGCTGACGTTGGTACATTCATCAATATCAGTGCAGTTGACTCCCTCCCACCCAATCCGACAGTCGCATCTGTAGCTACCGATAATATTCACGCAATGTTGGTTTCGTCCACAAATGTGTGCATTTGTACATTCATCAGTATCAATAGAGCAGCCGAATCCCTCCCATCCAATATCACAGTCACACCTAAAGCTTCCGTCAGTATTCACACAGTTCTGGTTCTGTCCACATGTGCTGGCGTTGGTACATTCATCAATATCAGTGCAGTTGACGTCCTCCCAGCCAATGTCACAGTCACATGTGTAGCTACCCAATGTATTCATACAATGTTGGTGTTGTCCGCATATTCTGGTATTTGCGCATTCATTTACGTCGATTGTGCAATTTTGTCCTTCCCAGCCTGTGATGCACTCACAACAATAACTTCCAGGTTCGTTCAAGCACTCAATTTGGAGACCGGTACAAAGGTTGGTATTTTCACATTCATCAATGTCAATGTCACAGTTCGGTCCAGTCCAGCCGTTTCACATTCACACTGATAACTGCCCTCCGCATTGAGGCAGTGCTGATGTAGGTGACAAGCATTCGCATTATGGCATTCATTAATGTCGTTGCTGCAATCAGATCCTCCCCAACCGCTGTTACAATCACAGTGAAAACTTCCAATGGTATTGACACAGTGTTGATGAGAATTACAGGGGCTTGGGGTTTTGCATTCATTAGTGTCTTCTGTGCAATTGATGCCATGCCATCCACTGTCGCAGTCACATTTATAGCTACCAGCCGTGTTTACACAGTGATGATGGGGACCACATGTGTTGGTGCTACTGTGAAAAATAAAAAAATGTCCCAGACATTTTTTAAAACGAAATAGCATAGCGCTATATATTGTATATAATTGACACATCGCTTTATTATTTATTTATTATACAGAGAATACAGAAAAGTCACACTAGGTGTTTATAAACGTGTCTTACCTATTGCTGCATTCGTTGATATCTTTGCATTCTCCATATGAGTCGTTAAATACTTGGTTATAGTAGCCAGGAAGGCAAGCTCGCTCAGACGCTGTGACGTTTTCGTCCAAAACGTTACACCTCGGGCCAGTCCATCCCATTAAGCAGGAACAGCTGATGTACATTTAAAGGATATAACTTTAAAAGTTGATTTTAATTTCACAATCCGTGCTTGGTAAAAATTTTATTCCTTAGGACAATGAATTTGCTTGATAATTTAATTTTCAAACATCGTGATCCGTATGCAATTTGCAATATACCAACATTTCTATCGAATGGTGTGTAAATGTGTTTACTTGTAAGTTTTACTTAGCTCGTAAAATCTACGTATTGTATGTCTATTAATTACATAAACTTTATTGAATTGTACTCTAAATCACATATTTTTTTATATTGTTATAGTTATATGGTGGTAAATGGAGTTGTAAGACCTTGCATGGGATTGAGTTACTCAATAAAAATGGCACCTACTTGAAACTCCCGAGGGTGTTCACACAGACACCTGTCCCAAATCGAGCGCACGGATTATATCCCAGTATTGTACACTCATCTCTATCCGTACAATTAGCACCCTGGAGATACATATTGAGTAGCAAAAAATAATTTTATACACAGGTTTTAAATTATAAAAGCGTATGATTGACAACTTACAGACGATAGTTTAGGTGAAGTACGGACATGCAAAAACATGTATAAACTAGAACTGTATATGAATGGAAACATGTTAATTGATGGTAGTTCGAACTTTAACAATAAGTATTTTTCCGTTCCATGTGTTGGCTAATCCTAGTGTTTTTGTATATATTATTCGTTTCATATTATTCATCTTTATTCAATCCGTTAGAGAAGGAAATGCAGAACAATTCTAACAAGAATACTTAACTTAAAATAATCCTCGTCTTAATCAATATACAATTAAATTTGCCAAGCTAGATTTTAAAGCAGATTAATGACAAACAATACAACAAAATGACATTGATTTCTTTAAATGTAAAATAACCAGCATTAGCCATATTTGGTCTGAAATTTCCGTTTCTTTAAAAGGTTCATCCTCACTTGCTTCATATCCAATATGATCTTTACGTATGTAAAAAGCACACGTTTATAATTATGTTAATGATGATACTATAGATATAGAACATACCACGAATCCGTTCTTACAAGCACCGCACTCCGTCTCACCAGACTGAGTGTTGTTATTACACGTCGACCAAAAAGGACAGGTATGGTTGCCGCATTGTAGCGTTGTTCCACTTTGGTCTTGTTGCGTTTGCTGCAGGAAAATCCGAAACTTTATATCATATTATTAAGCGCAGTCCAATATCAAACAAGCCAATTTGTTGAATTGATATTCCCCGCAAATTTTACAGTTTTGTGACAGACGGGCGGATGGAATGACGGATGGACAGAATGACGGACGGACAGTATAACGGACGGACGGAATGACGGACTGACGGTATTACCGCCGGATGGAATGACGGACGGACGGACGGAATGAAGGAGGACGGAATGACGGTCAACGCCAATTCTATATCCCTACGCCTTTGGCGTTATAAACAACAGTGTTCTAGCGTAAACTACATGTCCTGTAAACTTTTTACTATTTTAGTGTTTAAATGTGTTTATCTCACTTTTTTAATCCTGATATTTGCTTTGATTTGTAAATACAGAAAGGTTTACATATTTGCTAAAAATGCGACAAGAATGGAGAACAAACATATACTTGTAACGTAGTTTGTACCGCATAAGAAACAAGAAACCCAGAAACTTCTTTCTCAATTATAAAACTTAGACACATATTTACACTCATAAACTAACACTTTAATATTATTAATTGATGCTAATAATGGGGTTATCTGAATATGGTCATACAAGTTTAAGACACAATAAATGGCTTATTAGATAGTTTAAAGAAAGTAAACAATTCACAATGAATTTTAATTGAGTAAGTTATTATTGCATTAGTAGCTGAGTAAAACTTGACAATGTACTTTATGGGTAAATTTCACGCTTTTTATAAACATTTACTTCACCATTTATTTACATGGCATTTAAGAAAAAAGTTTTGTGTTTGTTTCTTTTTTACCAATTAAAAGGTAGTTACATTATATTAAGCGACAATCTTACGAAAACGTCGTGCTGAAGTGGCGTCAGTAAGTATCAACAAAGTAATTGGTAATTGTTGTTATCATTTTTGTAACTTGCTACTTAATAATATACTGTACACACAAAGTATTCAATCCATAATTATCGATAGTAATGTTAGTTACTTACACAGCAAACCAAAACTACTGGAATACAAATAATGTTCCATAATAAAGACTTCATAATGTTAAACTCCTCACGCTCATATAAAAAATACGAATGGGTTCTTTGTAATGCAAACATATTAATAACCCTGCTTTGTTTCAAGTGCGTCGAAATAAAAAAAAACAAATCTATTTAATCTTGAATTAAATCATAAAACTACGACAACAATATATTAGTACAATAACAATGCTAATTTAGGTGATGTACGGACGTTTTAAACAAATATTCTTTTTAATCAAATCGACTGCATGTCTTTGACATAGATAACCATAGTTTTATTATTTACTTTAAACCATTAAAGGGTGATATTCTTGACAAGCGTTCAGTACACAGCATGTTCAAACGTCACGTTCGTATTACCTAGTTAGCATTGGGTGGTGACTTTGTCTATGCTATCTTTATTATCAATGCATTTCTTATTTTAAATGTATATTCTAATAAACAAAATAATTACGTTTACTGACATAAAGGATATTTTTTTATTTTAATGTAAGGTCGTATTTTCATTCCAAAAGTGGTAATGTAAAACATATTTACAAAAATGGCGCAAGATTGGACTGGGCCTTATTATTTCGTGTAATTTAACATTGTTATACAATAGTCGCTCACTACTGAAGTCGTTTATTGTGCATTAATTTCTGCATCGGAGTGACTTGCTTTTAATTTTTCATCATGGCTAAGATTACAATTAAAACTGCTATTAAAACATTATGAATTCAGTACTAAGTTGGAAATAATCATAATAATAATCATGGGATGAATTGTAATGTGGTAACTTTGATTAAATATAATTTTCGTTAACATAAACGATAGAGGATACAGATCTACTAGTAAACGTTTGAAATAATTTCAGCGTTTAAGATAAACCTGTAAAGCTGTATAAATTATTGCGAAATTTTTCAATGTAAAGATTATTTTTTATTTGCTATAGAAATTTTTCTTGAAAACTAGGCTTGAGGTTTTAGATTAGACATTTATTGTGGCACAACATTATACGGTATTGCAATATCTTAACAAAGGGTGATAATAATATTCAATCGTAATGGCAATAAAGATACATACAATCTTTATATCTACACATTTTAAGCTTTCTAAGATAAAACTATGCAAAGGCATTGATATAGGTAATTCCTACTCACAATTTGCTAATTCAACAGAGCCATAAGACATTCATGACTTACTGTTTTGTAAACCTATAAATAATAATCTAATAATACATACCTTACTATATATAGTAACAAATTTGTACAGTTTTTCATAAAATTATCACTATTGCGGGGGCATTATAAACTAACGGCCCTCAATCGAGGGCCGATTATTTATAATCGGCCCTCAGAATCGGATCGCGCGACGTCAACTGAACAAAATGGCGTCCACATTCAGTCTTTTCCAATGGTGATTAATAAAATTAAGCCAAAGATCAAGGAAATAATTAAAAATGATAATTAAACGTAGCACACAATTGAAATAATGAAAACATATCGATTGCAACTGAAAGTTTAACTGTACTGTTGATTAGATTGATGAAACTGTTTGAGCTTTAAGTTTAACAGGAGTGATCCGAGTCATCCAACATCAACATTTAGTAAACGACACTCTTACCTCAATAACATCGTTAATCCAATGCTTATAAATATAATAATACAATTACAACGATATGCACTTCCATTTTCTGTTTTTGCATCCCTTTATCTAAATTTATTTCGAACTACACTTTTTGAAACGATTTACGAAATCGAATGCCTGCTCGGAGTGATTTATTTTAGACCTCTTGAAGTTTTCCATTATAAATTACAAACACACAATCCGAAATACGTTTTGCATTCGTTAGATGCTTTTTAAATGAATATTTTATTAGTAAATAAACCACAACCTTTGAATTGTTGTAACTAAAGTCCAGAGTGTCTAGCTTAGAGCGGTGTGTTTCGTCACATAAATTACGTCACTCGAGATACGTCATAAATGTCGTTATCAGTTGAAAGAAAATATAAGTACGGAAAGCTGGTTCGGTTATGCTCCCTGCGGGCCGATTATCACTGCCCGGCCCGGCTCAGCCGTGTATTATCCTCTAAATATCGTCTCTGGAGCGGTTTATTATTAATATGTTAAGGAGCTCATGTGCAAATGAAGACTACGTTAATTGTTCACTTTTTTCCAGTTGTAATATCAAGCTTCATCACGAAAAAAAAATCAAGAAAGATATATGTTCATGATTTGTGATTGTTTGCAATTTTCACACTGTATAGTTGGTAAAACGATAGTAGACACTCAATGAGACATAGTAGTGCCGTTGTTATAGTCGTCAAGACCTTGGTGGTGTTATGCTTGTGTAAGTTTTAATTTTTCAATAAAATTTACTTTTTTAAAACATTTACATGAATTCGGGTACACCATACGTTTCAAAACTTAACCACGATTTTGAACAAAGCTACAACTTTGTTGATGGGAAGGCTCCATCTGTTTGCACTGCCAAACCTGAGCCTTCTAACTGGGCTTTTAGTTTGCGAAGGGACTACCGGTAATCTGGCATTGCTCCGACGTGTAGTGAAATCTGCCGTTCATGTAATGGTTTTGCAAAGTATGTTATTCTAGATTGTTTAACCTTGTTTTGTTCGTTAGTATTATTCTGCCATTGTGATAATAAATTTAAAAAGGCTTCTTAACAAAGGTGGGGCGCATGGGGTATTAAAAAACTCACTATCTGGTTGACCATCTTGTGTTACATGTATTGACCGCAGTACCGCGCTTATCAACTGTGTTTAGCAATGTTGCTAATAATGGGCTTCAAAACGAATGTAAAGCAATCACTCGAAATGACTTTATAAGTCATTAGTTATAATAAGAAGTGTAAATCCTTCAGGCCTAGTATTTAGGGTGTAAACGGAGCACGATCTGAAATGGCAGATTGCAGCATGGTTAGTATAATTATGGTACCGATTGCCTTCATGCCAAGCGTCCGGCTATGTGGATATTAAACGGGACTAAGGTGTTTATCAGTAAACATGTCTCATAAGTCAAAGCGATTGCCCTTAAACACAAGAGAAGACACTAAAATTAACAAACACTTTACGTTTACTGCAAAGTCAATGTTTATAACTGACACTATTTCTAAATATTAGTAATTTTAATAATAAAATCACATTACGTCAATGTTGAGTGTGATAATTATTTGACATTTACATGTTATTTATAATCATTATTGTTACATTGCTTCAGAATAAGCAAATATAAGATTCAGTTACGATACGTTTGCTTGTATGTGTGCAAACACTGACTCCAGTTCAATGTACTATAACAACTTGACATATATCAAACACATTTCAACAAATACTTCAAAATAAACTTGTATCCCAACAAGATGCATGGCAAGAAGCAAAACAAATAAAATTATTTCAAGTCGGTACAAAACTGACACAGAAGAGCACAACAAATAATGTAACGTGTTTGTCAATCGAAAGCTGAACGTCATATATTAGCTTAATATACATAGAACAGATCGAAGCCCTATTTGATAGTTTAGATAAACTCCGACAGTGATATGAACATACGCTGTCTTAAATTGATTGTTAAGGGGAACATCGTTGCCAAATTCCAATACCGTTTTTTATTTTAACTTATAATTATTGTTTTACATTTAAGGAAAAAAAAGCAAACGTATTTGCATTCGATCGAAAGCGCAGTCTATTATAATAAGCAGAAACATATATTCACTTTCTCTGTACCTTGTTGTTCATAGTGCGAAATAAATATCATTAATTTCGTACATTTTTCTGTAGTATTGCTCTGACTGATGATACCATACGCAACCGTTTTACCGTTGTTTCCGATATAAGAGTGTTGCAATAAAGAATCCACAAAGGAAGGTTGTTGTGCCAAACACTGCGAAAAGCACTAAGCTTAATCTCTCTTTGGTTGGGTTATTTTCAAGTGATGAAGTCTGAGATGAAAACATAGTGTTATTTATGGTACAATTAACCCACTCCAAGTCGTCAGGACCATGTGTGCAGCTATAGCTTCCGACAGTGTTAATACACTTTAGCTGGTTTCCACAAGCGTTTATAGTCGTACATTCATCGATATCTTCTAAGCAGTTCACGCCCGTCATTCCGCGTCCACATACGCATGTGTAGCTGCCGACCGTATTTACACAATGCTGATGTTGCTGACATGTGTGGACGTATGTGCTGCGGACAAAACGCAACAACACAAAATAACAAATAGTGAAAAGAATTGTGTGGCAAGAATGTTTATAAAATAACAAGATAGACAATATCAACAAGAGCTCTCCCAAAACAGCAAGCTCGACCGTTCTAACGATTGTCAGAGGAAAATGAAATTTTAAACATGATTATTTATAAATAAGAACAAGAAACGTGTCTATTGCCTCGAAAGCAGGTTTTTAAAATTTTCACCAAATAATGCACTAAATTAACTGCGCAATATCATGCACGGTTTTCATATAATCAAAATTAACAAACACATAAACAATACCTATACATATATCTCAAATTAGTATGCGTGTTTTTCATATTTATATTTACTCGGACTTGAAACTAACTGGCTCTTAATACACTTTATTTTATTTTTTAATTTTAATTACAGTGATCTTAACCCGACTGACCCGAAATGTAATATCATGCCAGTTGTGTAAGTAAGATGCCCCCAACACACGTTGATCACAATACCTTATCACTTAAGTCATTTGGCGGAAGAAGTTTGCTTTTTTCTAAAAAAAAATACAAAGACCTTGACCCAAATAATCCCTTATTTCAAGCGTAGCATTCATATTCAAAGAACCATCATGTTATTTAATTATATCCTGGCAAACAAAAACCTTAACTTTATTTTGCAAGTACGGGTGCTGGACTCTTACCTCACATACTGACTACGAAGACATGATAAACTCATGGTTTTAAATAAATAACATTTGTAGATACAGAGTAATGGAATTGTTGAACGCAAGTCTAAACACCTCTTTTACAAGTTCAAAAAGGCTCTTATTAGTATTAATCGCTTGTCAGAGTAACAGACCTTGGTCACTGACTTCAGAAGGCATGTGTGTAGTTTGAAGTGACTATCTTTTGTAGTTACCAAACTATGTATTTGAACAGGAATACACTCTGAATGTTTTAAAATGAATATTTCATACCTTTACTTGCGTAAAGGCATAATTCCTATTATAAGCAGCCACCGTAATGGATCTTGATCAGTAACCTCACGCAATGACCCCACCCACGTGTATACAGTTTTGAACTGAATTCATGAAGTAAGTATTACTAAAATGTAGCGTGCAATTCTTATAATATCTTCACGCCGACAAAGAAGACGACGCCGACGAATGGTTGAGAAATATAGCTCGATTTATTCGATTTAAAGTCAAGCTAAAATGCAGATTCGTATTCAATGTCACGAACCTGTTGCTGCATTCATCAATGTCTATGCATTTTCCGTACGAATCATTGAAAGCTTGTGTCGTGTAACCAGAAACACAGGCTCGCTCTGAGGTTGTAACGTTTTCATCCGCGTATTGACATTTAGGACCAGTCCATCCCGCTGCGCATATGCAACTGTTATAAAAAATGCATGTAGTCTATGCTTCTATTACATTGCTTATTTGGAAATACATGTATCAGTACAATTTGTGATTTACTCATTGCAAGAGTGAACAATAACAGTATAAACAACCGAAATCGTGATCTAATTTACTGCAAATTATTATTTTTAATTTTAACGTCATTACGTATTAATTTTCAGGAAAAGTTAACAATTTCCAAATCTTATCAAACAGTGGAAGAGCATTAAATAAACAAGAGGACTNGCATATGCAACTGTTATAAAAATGCATGTAGTCTATGCTTCTATTACATTGCTTATTGGGAAATACATGTATCAGTACAATTTGTGATTTACTCATTGTAAGAGTGAACAATAACAATATAAACAACCGAAATTGTGATCTTATTTACTGCAAATTATTATTTTTAATTTTAACGTCATTGCGTATTAATTTTCAGGAAAAGTTAACAATTTCCAAATCTTATCAAACAGTGGAAGAGCATTAAATAAACAAGAGGACTCTTAGGATCATAGACAAATGTATCTTAGTGGTATACTACTCGAGACTCGTGATTTTGGGTTACTTTTGATTACAGCGGCATACAGTAATAACACTCAGAAGAGGACCATTGTACAATGTTACCTCTTACATTTGCACCTCAATTGGACTTTTTATTTTCGAGAAGAATTTTGTAGTTCATTTTTGAGTCCGTATAAAATATATTACTCGTTTGTCGTATTCAGTTTTGACCCCCTGTTGTTTCAGAGAAAATTATATATCTTATTTTGCTATTTTTGCATTAAATGTGAACCCTGGGGCGTGGTCAGTCTTTTAAAGCTTACAGCGGCATACATTCATAACACTTAGAAGAGGACCATTGTACAATGTTACCTCTTATATTTGCACCTCAATTGGACTTTTCATTTTCGAGAAGAATTTTGTAGTTCATTTTTGAGTCTGTATAAAATATATTACTCGTTTGTCGTATCCAGTTTTGACCCCCTGTTGTTTCAGAGAAAATTGTATATCTTATTGTGCTATTTTGCATTAAATGTGAATCCTGGGGCGTGGTCAGTCTTCTAACCAGGGGCATGATTTGAGAAAACTTTGTAGTGAACATCTAGAATGCAATATTCCAAATTTGACAACGACTTGTCATGCGGTTTCCCACAAGCACTTTAAACAAGAGCACCGTCGAGCGGATGCCAACGCTCGGCTGTGGGTTCTTGAAAAAAAAATACCTTTGACCTTGAAGGTCATCATTGACCTTGACCTTTTCACCACTTAAAATGTTTACGTCGATGAGATATACATAAAAAATAATAATAGTTTTGTTTACCTTTGACCTTGAAGGATGACCTTGACCTTGACCTTTTACCACTCAAAATGTGCAACTCCATGAGATACACATGCATGCCAAATATCAAGTTGTTATCTTTACTAATGCAAAAGTTATGGCCAATGTTAAAGTTTCCGGACGACGACGACTACCACGACGACTACGACGACGACGACGACGACGCGGCAGACGAGAGAGCTATGACAATACCTCGGGTTTTCTTCGAAAACAGCCGAGCTAAAAACGATTCTCTCTATCTAAGTCAATATAATTCTGATAACACATTGGGCGAGACCTCCAGATGATACCGTATGCTAAATATAAAAGCCATACGCCTCGGGATTTCGAAAAAGAATATTTTTAAAGGCCCTATAAAGGTGACGATCCGTAATTATAAACCGACTTTTAAATATTGTTTTCATATTTTATTTATAAAGGTTATAAAAAATAATATATATGCTATTGGACATTACCATAAAAAAATTAGCAATACAACTTGTTTTGAGCTCAAAATACAGTTCGTCCAAGTCAATTGTGTTTACAAATAATCAGTTTATTTACATCGCTGTTTATTCGGGAAAGTGAAAGTGAAAGTAGCTGAGGTCACCAAAAATATATCGTTGATTTTCCACGTTTTCCGGTATCACTCACAAAGTAGGTCTCTTCTACATGGTTAAAACGTTTGTAGTGATCTAATAATTTACTTTCTGCTTGTAAAAGGTTGTTTAAAATAGAATTACAATTGAATTTTCTTTCGGCTATTTTTAGCATACGTCAGCGCTTTGAGGCTACACACCACGTTAGTTGCAAAGTTGTAAACATTTCTTCCAATTATGAAACGGGTATATCTTCCATAATTCTTGACAACGTTGCACCTATGCTGTGTTATTAGCATTTTTTATGCAAGAGTAACTGAAATCCGGTAAAAATTAGACCAGTTTGTATGCAAAATAATTGGATTTGTCACCTTTATAGGGTCCTTAAATGTAATCTATATAATTTACGTTTGTTAAAACTGGTGTCCCCAAAGGCGGGGCTACTTTTTACCCCATGGTCAGATTTTAAACAAGCTTTGTATAGGGCCTCTAGATGATACTTTTAACCATAAAACTAAAGCTTTGAGCTTTTCACTTTCAGGCTATGANCGACACTTTACGCAAATGCTTTAAACCCCCTTTTCACAGAGCGCGTCTCATTTTCACCAAACTGTATTACACAGAGCGCGGCCAGAATTAAATCTGTCTACTGAGACATGAGTGTACTGTGTGCTTTTATCCCCACTCACTAACGTACTATATACTGCTCTGTACACCCCTTACAATAATTAAGTTAAGTACTTCAGTGGACGGGGCTCCGTTCTGTCATATAGCATCGTATAGCTGTTCGTTAATATTAACATTAATTATACCAAAAACAAGAACATTATTGTGGGATACTAATGATAGCAAATTAAAATATATAGACAAAAAGAAAACTGTAATTGCTTGACTAGACAATTACTCTATTTATCGTTTGTCACAAGTGTCTCGTCATTCTCGTTAAATCTATATTACCAGACAACATCTAGCGTTGAAATGTAGGCTATTGCTATAAGGAATACTGATTGTTTGTGTGTTAAAACAAATTTACGAAATATTTTACGAAAAATTCGTTGACTTTGAGTGTCAATGGGGCTTTTATATTTGAATAAATGATTGTTCGATCCCAGGTTTTAAGTTACAGAGTTAATTAAGGAAGATTGTTTGCGATAATTAAGGCCGAATCGAGAGTGAATAGAGTATTCATGTAATTTGATACGTATTCATTATTCCCTCTATAAAAGGTATTGTTCACGCGCGTTGCAGATTAACTGACGAGTTACTAAAAAGCAAATCGACCCTGATACTTAAAGAATGCGCTTTGTATGCTCTCCGGTGGTTTATAGAGAAATATCAGAAAATTTAAACTGACAAGTCACTGTTTCAAACAGAAAAAAGGAGCAGTGAAAAGTGTGGATAATTTTCACTGTTTTACCGATACTATTGTTTTTAAAATACAAATACAAAAATAATCATTTTTTAATGTGTTAATTTCGGTGGAATATCAATTAAATTCACTCGTGATTAAAGATAAAATATACTTTTCTCTATATTTATTGGAAATAACTGAACTTTTAAGCAACATTAATGACCGTGTATATATGACAACAAACGCGATACAGAAATGTTCCGGAATAAAACAACAGCCTTGCTTGTTGTAGTGATAGTAGTCATCGGTTGCGTTCTATTATTAAAAGAGTTTCTAAGACCAGTGGAAATGATGTTTTCGGGGAATGACTCAGGGGAAAGGATGTTTTCGGGAAACGACGACTGTCAGATTCAAAAAGACGATGTTGCGAAGATGCTGATTGCGCAAAGAAATAACGTGTCCAGGGCTTACAATCTCAATCAGCAAAAACTTGGACAAGTGGAATGCGAGGTACGTGTTTTTTTAAACTATTTAATGTGCTTACTCTTACAATAAAACAATGCATACAGATTCTAAGTATAGCCATCACAATTATCATCATAGTAGCTATCATCATCATCATCATCATCATCATCATCATCATCATCATTATCATCATCATTATCATAATCAGCAATTGTTCAGCAGCAGCAGCAGCATGTTGCAACATTAGCAGTACTTTAACGATTACAATCATCGACATTTACATCATTATAATTGTGATTATTAGAGCTATGTCTTTTCCTTTTTGTTAAAAAGTGTCCAATTTCATCAATGACTACCTTTGTAGAAGTGTTATGTATTTCTTTTACCTCAATTTCTGTAGAAGCTTGGAGGATGTCGGTACCTGCGCGAGCTTCTGCGAGTGGCCGCTTCAATATGTAGACTTACACATTTCCCCCTTGTAGAATGGATTGTGTTTTTGTGTAATGTACTTTTCATTAAACAATGTTTTCAGCTTGGGGATTTAGGTCCATTTACCAGCAAAACCTTGCAAACTTGTAAGCAAGCACATAACTTTCCATTAATGTACCTTAATATGTGCTCTTTCTAAAGAATCCGTTAGCCACCAAAAAAATAACATGGCGCCATTTTGTTTCCAAAATTGCGGCTACATAATTTTTTATACCATTTTGTTTCAAAATCAAGGTATTTGCACTCGGGGACAAATGAAAACAAACATTATTTAGGTTGCTTCGTTGTTAAGAATGTTTTAAAGATACAATTTATTCTTTTTTTGACATTTAAATGTGAAATAGTGTACATTTGTATCGAAATTGTCGCAATTTGCACAATAATTGTGAACCACATATGAACGTATATATCACGATAAAGTTATTATAACGGTCATATTAA
The DNA here is from genome assembly GCA_007657795.1 of Dreissena rostriformis. Taxonomy (NCBI): domain Eukaryota; kingdom Metazoa; phylum Mollusca; class Bivalvia; order Myida; family Dreissenidae; genus Dreissena; species Dreissena rostriformis. The sequence goes on from VMBQ01001492.1 coordinate 86,545, forward strand.
GACAATACACACACATGTAAGGCACACATAAACAACTGTTTAAAAAGCATTTAAAAAGAAAGCTATTTTACACCAAGGGCTGCGCTTATTATGGACTTTTTGTATAAAGTAGGATGTAGGAGCGTCGTTAACTTCATGGGTGTGCTTATTATGGATTTATAGGTAATACGTAGGAATAATGAGTGTCATATACTACGTCTTGCATCTTTTTTACTTCAGTACTGTGATTCGTGCAGTCGGCATTCGGCCAGTCAGTAAACACTTTTGTTTCCGTTCTGTAGCAAATGCTCCTTCTTGTTTGAGCTGCAGGTGTGCCACAAACATGTTACTTCAAGAGTCTCTGCTGGCTTGTTGAACAATGACATGCATATTTGAACAAGCAGAAACCAACAATGTAATGCTGCTTATATAAATCTATGCAAGTTATAACATAATTGTAGTTACATGTACATGTATCTGTTGAGCAGGTGTTCCAATACTCAGCAAAAGGTGTATGAACAATAGAAATGCAATTAGTGTCAATTTGAATTTCATACTGACGTCTAGCTTTATACTTAATTGATGCCCAATCTGTTAGTCTAAACCTATTTGTTTTAGCTCGATTACATCGAAAGTCGTAGGCTTCTATAAACGCTCTCGAATCCGTTTCCTGTGACTATAACCAGTACTTGGTGTCTTTAGGGGGAGATCAAATGAATGCTCCGAGTGCGGTTCGAACCCATGACCTCCCGATCGCTAGGCGGACACCATATCTTCAACGCTACGGCGATCTTTGATGTTGATGTCTTTGGTGTAGCTTCCACGTACAGCTAACCAGTCCCAGCCAGTCTCAGCAAGATCTGAGTTGTACAAACTGCTTTTATCTACATTTCCATAACCGTAGCAAAGAAATCACTCCTAAACAAGTACAAGTGAATAATGTACTTGTAATTTACCACATACAATCAACCAAACCTAAGATATTTCTAAGATATACCTAAGATATATAATAGAACTGTTATCTTTAAGACGTGTTTTCTCATCATGCAAAATATGTTTATTTAAATTAAACTAAAAAGAATAACCAGAACTCCAGAAACTTATTTCATACCACCTTCTGTTTGATCATAAATACAAAGGATAAAATCTTGTTTTGAAGTTACCATTATAATTTTGTATTTACTTTATTCATTGAACAGCTGACAATGGCATTCTTTTAAATGCAATACTGCTGCAGCTTCTGGAGTTTCACTTCTTTATATTTATATTGACATAAATTTCAATATATATTGTATTTATACAAGGCAATTTGAATTGCAACGAATTCGTTATAAAACATTAACAAAACACATAAGTTACAGTTGTTGCATTAATTTGTGTAACGCTTTTGAGGTTGCGGGTTGGGTCTGGGTTTTTCTTCTAAATCCGTGCTGTATAACTTATATACTATTTAGGAATATTATTGTCGATGATATTTACTAATCAAAACAAATGCCGTAAGTACCTCATGTGTTTAGGTAAGGTACGTCCATCTCATCTATCTTATATTACAATAACAACCGATGACGTCACTGGGAAATCGGCGACGTGGAACGTAATGTCAAGCTCACCGAGACACGTCGAATAACATTCGTCCCATTGCTAACATCTATACAACGACCGTGACCTTTGCGTTTTAAGGTGCCAATGTGACGTTATTAGTTAAAGTTGGTGACAGATCGATTTTCCTCCATTCATGGAGAGCATAACATATAATACAGATTATAAACAATTAAATACAATCGAGTATATACACATACAAGAGATCAAAATGAACAAACTCCATACAGCCATTAGCTATTTGGAAGGTCGGCACCGTGGCACGGTTGTAGCGCTCAACGAGACGCGTCAAATAGAATTGTTCCCGTCTTAAACATCAGTAACCTTGCGCTTTGTGTTCTAAGGTACCACTGTGATTTCATTGGTCAAATACGGCGATGTGGTACGATTTAAAAACTCACTGTGACGCGTCGAATAGCATGTGTCCCGTCGTTAACATCTATACAATTTCCGTGTCTTTTGCGTTCTAAGGTTCCACTGTGACGTCATTGCTCAAAGTCGTTGACGTCACTGGAAAGATCGGTGAAACTTTTGTAGGGCTCATCGAGACGCGTCGAATAGCATTAGTCTCATCGTTAACATTTATAAAATGGCGATTCAATTGGAGTTCTAAGGTTCCACTGTTACGTCTTTGTCAAAGTCGATGACGTTTCTGGGAAGGTCAGCGATGTGGCTCGGTTTCTAGGGCTCATCGAGATGCGACGAATAGCATTGGTCCCGTCGATAACATGTATAAAAGTGCGTGCCCTTTTGTGTTATTATATGCTATTGAAATGTCATTTGTAAAAGTCGATGACGTCAATGGGAAGGTCGGCACGTGGCATGTTTAAAGAACTTACCGAGACGCGTCGAACAGAATTGGTAACGTCATTAACATCTGTAAATGGCCGTGCCCTTTGCTTGTTAATGTGTTAGCGTAACGTCATTTGTCAATGTCGATGACGTCACTGAAAAGGGCGGCGACTTGGCACGATTGAAAAATGCATCGAGACGCGTCGAAAAGCATTGGTCCCGTCTTAAACATATATAGAATGACCTTGCTCTTTTCGGGATAGGGCGCCACTGTGATGCCATTGCTCAAAGTCGATGACGTCACTGGGAAGGTCGGCAACGTGGCACGTTTGTTGCACTTACCGAGATATGTTGAATAGCATTGGTCCCGTCGTTAACATATATACATGGGCGGTGCAATAGGGGTTCTTATGTGTCATTGTGACGTCATCGGTAAAAAATGATGACGTGACTTGAAATGTCGGCGACTTGGCACGTTTGTATAGCTCACCAAGACGCGTCGATTAGCATTGTTCCCGTCATAACAGCTATAAATTGCCGTTCCCGGTGTGTTCCAAGGTGCCGTTGTGACGTCATTTTGCAATGTCGACGACGTCACTGAGAAGGGTGGCGACGATTAAAAAGCTCATCGAGACGCGTCGAATAGCATTGGTTCCGTCGTTATCATCTATAACATTGCATTGTCCTTTACGTTCTAAGGTGCCACTGTGACTTCATTGCTCAAAGTCAATGACGTCACTGAGAGCTCGTCAATACGCGTCGAATAGCATTGGTCACGTCGTTCACATCTATAAAATGACCGTGTAATTTGCGTTCTAAGATGCCACTGTGACCTAATTGGTCAAAGTCGATGACGCCACTGGAAGGTCGGCGACGTGGCAAGTTTGCATTAGTTTTCCCGGAAGCACGTTTTTATATAATCTAGAAAACTTGCTCAGTGTAGAGATTTATTAAAATTTACATTTTTATTACGCCATACAAAGGCCATCACTGTTCTACCATATGCCTAGAGAAACTTATATTTTAAAGACTCACACTGAGTGGTATACTTGTTATAATTATAGCTATAATATTTGTTTGAAGAAATAACAAATACCGTCACAAAAATGCAAAATGCAAAATGCTTAAAAAAAGGTAATTCACAAGTCGGTACAAGTAACACATACATGATGGGGCAACACTGAAGTCAGGGACAAAGTTTATGCGTTAAGAAATACTATAACCAGACAATGTATTACCATCAACGTTTTGCCTAAATGTCATGAATCTTTTTAATAAACGAAGCTTACTGAATAACCAATACAGTTTAATGAATTTTTTATTTTTGGTATTTTCCATCATTCATAATGATTCAAATGTTGCGCTACCAGTCCCTGACACCTATTAATATTACATTAATTCTGGTTAAATATAATTCGTCTTTTGGCGAGATTCGTCTTTACCGAATACAAATCTTATCCGATAATCTAGAAGCCTTCATATTAAATTTCTTAACATTAGTGATTTTTTTGTGTGCCATAAATACGTAAAACCAGCTAACGTATTTATTCAGTGTTCAGACATTCAGACAGTAAATCGAAATTGTTATCTATACTTTCGGGCAGGTTTTTTAAAAAGATACCAAATATCACAAGATGCATGCTCAAAAGGTTTATCAATTCAATATTACAAAGATTCTCTAAAACAAGCGAACCAATTAACAAATGGAATAATGCCAACATGTTAAAACACGTTCATGTTTTTTTGTTTTTTTTTNTATAATGTACAGCTTCTGTCAGTCACCTGCACACTAACATTACCAGTAGCATTACGCCGATAAATGGTCGATATGTATAGTTCGAAGAATTATATGAATATACGAGCTATCAATTATGTCGATTCATTGATTTTATATACTAGTATACATCTTCAATGACGTCAAGTCATTGGGCGGATTAAGATTCTGCACATTCAACCACGAGTTGTTAAAATAGCAATTAACTTATTATGTATAGATTTTATGAGAAAGACTGGGTATCTAAAGTGGTTAAATAAAAATGTATCAGTACAATGTGTTTACGGTATTAAATATGTAAAAGCTTCGGTTTTACTGTGACTTAATGTTACTATATATGCGTGTTATATAGCTATTATAAATGAAGCATGCACCATAAAATGGTTTCATGGCTGAATAAAAGTATCACTAAGTAACATGTCGGTCGTATTGAAACAGATGATATATACATGCGATAAGAATGCAAAATCCAAAACCACAAAGCGACATGTAAAACCACATTGAAATCAACATTCTAAAGGTGTCTGTTTTCTCTACGACTCTGAAGTTTTATCGGGGATAAACATTATGTACAACGTTTTACGTATTAATTATGGCGCCATGAGCACTTGCATTTAATATTTGTAAAATACGTTTTATGCTGTCTGTGTTGCTGTTTGTCTAAAATGCACTACATCTTGGAATCAAAGCGTTTGTTTTGGTAAATTTGATGACGTTCAACCTTTGTTCTGAACAATGCTCATCTTACGAGGTCAGTAACAAGCCGTTTACACAGATGTGTGTGTTAAATCGTATAACACGTGCTTTTAGAGGTTTGGTAACTGGATATGTTTCCTTGTAACTGCAAACTAGGATGTTTTGATGTTTACGAACACGCAAGGCGCCTTATAGTCTAAAGAACACCTGCGTTCGATATAAAGCAAACATGACATATATCATTCTCCTTCACAATTGCTTCTATACAAAAGCCAATTTACATATCTGAAATTGTTTGTTACATGTAAACGTTACCTCAGTCACCCATGGTATATTATTAACATTCGACATATCGTTTTCTGTTCCCAAGCAAGCGTATGAAAAACATGGATAATTAACATAAATTCTCGTTGCTAATGGCTAATTTGATTTAGAACTTAATTGGTGTTTGCATGTGTACACTAAATATATGTTAATAATCCATTTATCAGTTTCATAAGGGAAGGAAGACATCATGACATGCTTCATTATACATTTATTTGTTATATTTGAATCATGCAATTATACATATGTCGAGATAAATCTATGGACCTCGCTCTATGAAAAGGGGGCTTAATGCATTTGCGTAAAGTGTTGTCCCAGATAAGCGTGTGCAGTTCGCACAGGCTTATCAGAGACGACTTTTTACGCGTTTATTGAATTTTTCGTTTAAGTGAAGTCGTTCTTAGCGAAAATCCTGTTTATGCGGAAAGTGTCGTCCCTGATGAGCCTGTGCGGACTGCATCTGTGTAATCTGGGACGACACTTTACGCACATGGATTAAACCCCGTTTTCCTAGAGCGCGGCACATATGTATCTCCGTTAAATATGTGAAACAGAAACTCCAATTGAAATCTAATGCAACCAGCCGAACAGCGACGAGCGGAACAGGGGGCTGGTGCAAGCAGACTAGCCGAGAGGACAGTGGGGAACATGCGACTGACAGGAAACTGGTGCCGGCTTTAATTGACTTTTTCCAAGGTAAAGAGCTACACAAAATCGACTTATGAACCGCGCTTTGTGAAAAGGGGGTTTCATGCATGTGGCTTAAGTGTCGTCCAAGATGCTGCTGTGCAGGCCGCACAGGCTTATCAGTGACAACACTTTCCTCTTTTAGTGTAGTTTTCGTTTAAAGGAAGTCTCTTTAAGCGAAAATCCATTCTAAGCGGAAAGTGTCGTCCCTGATGAGCATGTGCAGACTGCACAGCTTAATCTGGGACGACACTTTAGGCATATGCATTGAGCCCGGTTTTTCATATGAGGATATGGCCCCTAAAAGACACAAATTGAAGTTAAAATTAGTTTTCATTCCAATGTATACTGTAACTTTAAAACGTCAACCTCTTTCTTTCAATAACCAATTGTGCTGTACATTAAACATTGTCGCTAATTCTCATATACTTAAACGACGTTTATTTTACTATTAAAATGTTTCTTATATACGAAAGCCTTCTTAAAAATAAATGGAATATGCAGACATTTAATATGTGGGACATGCGGATTCACTAAATAGACACCAACCTATGTGCTTTAAATATTACCAAAAATTATAATTTTACCGTGATCACTATGTTTTGGCAGTTTTCTCAATGAAATGTTTATAAGTTACTGTAATGATTTCTGTTACTTTTAATTAAAAGTGCTTTTAACAGGGTTGGTAACGCATAAGCTCTCAATAAATAGAGCATATTTGTTGGATTTGGTGGAATATTGATTTTAATTCACGAGTTATCGTAGACAATATATTGTTCTATGGTCACGAGTGAATTCAAATCGATATTCCACCAAATCCACTGAATCCAACAAAGTTTCTATTTATTTTATGTTAACATGATTATTTTTGTATTGTTGCTGAAATAATTACGTCGTAACGTCATGAAAACGAAGTCATTTCACAGTGTAACAGTGAAAATTATCGATGATTTTCACTGTTGATATAAACTGTTTCAAACAGTGAATTATCAGTTTTAATTCACTGATATTTCTCCATAAATCACCAAAAAGCATAAAATAAACATCTTACTTAACATGTATTACTAACCTATTAGTATTTCCACTATACATGTGTACAATTATACAAATTACATATGCGTTTTTCTCACTGTAAAATCTGCCGCCAAATTCATGGCCCAGAAAAGCGTTCCAAGATACATAAGTAAAACACGTTCTAGGGTATTCATAACACATTATAATATTTGTTTATGTGAGTCTTTTCACAACATTTAATTTGTTTTTCTTGTGTGGCAGTGCATCGATTCGAAATTAAATTGTTGTTTTAATGGTATTTTTTACCTGCTTTAATCGTATATAATTAATTGATTAATAACAATGATATGACATTCCAAGGGTATTTTCGCAGTTATCTCGCAGGCTATTTGAATACAACATTTTATTAACATTTTTAACTCGTGTGATTTAATCCATCGGAACACCACACTCTAGTATTTTTCCCATGTATTTAATTGATTCTTGAACACAAGTTTGTCTATACAAAAATAAAATATAAAATATTAAATGTAATCAATTATTTTTCCGTAAAACGTTTGGTAAATATTACGCATCAAAGTGACCCTTTTATTTGCACATGTTTTTTTAAAGACTAGTATCTTAATACGATTATTTAAAGCATCTTTGTGAATGAAGTAGACAATTGCAAAAACTTGAGGTAATATAGCAAACTTGGACACAATATAACACAAGAAACATAGCGTTTTAGTGTCAACTATAACGAGAAAAAAAAACGTATTTATTTAGATCATCGCAACAAAATAATATCCGTATTAAAACAATAATTAACACACTGTTGTTGTTTTATCACCCTTGTGTGCAATGTTTACGCGGTACTTTCCATTTTAGGCTACACTATATTAAATACTGTCCCTATATAATTCAATGTAAAAGCGACAACTTAAAGCGAAAATGAACATTTTGCTAGTGAAATGTAACCTCGATTATTAAGTATAATGTAACCTTTAAACTTCAGGGTAGTATGTAGCCAGTTTTGGTGATGGCCCGGGTCGCTACAAGCAGCTTCTCAGTGATTCCGGCAAGCTGATTGGCTACGACGCGTATGACGGTGCCCCGTACTGTGACGTCACCAGCGAAGGTCGCGTGCGATTTCTCGACCTAACGTTGCCGCAATACGGGCTTCCGTTGTATGACTGGGTGATGAGTCTTGAGGTAGCCGAGCACATTTCTGCCGAGTTCGAATCCGTCTACATAGACAACATTGTCCGCCATGCAAAGGAAGGCATTGTTCTAAGCTGGGCAAAGCTTGGACAAGGCGGGTACCAGCACATAAACAATCGACCTATTGAATACGTGGTCAACCTATTTGGCGGCCTGGGCTTCTCGCATGATAAGGAAACATCTATAAAGTTGAAAAATGCCTCTAGTTTATCTTGGTTACGAGACAATCTCAACGTGTATCGACGCAATGTTCCATATTCGGATACATTTTCAGGGTCTCAGGATTTATACATATAAACACGCCACAGTGTTTTTTTATTATATTATTCTTAAATTGTTTTAAGATCATGATTTTCTTCATGTTATCTGAATTTAAGAAAAATGTCCTCTTCAATTCAAATAAAACAACCACGTCTCAAACGCGATAAAATGCAGCTCTGAATTCAAGCATCCCTGAACAAGTTTGACCCAACGTATTCAAAACATTAAATCCATTATTTCGTTATGGATCATTTCAATCAAAATTAAATCCAATGATTCTGAGACATTTGAATACGTTGAGTAGTAAAATATTACTTAAATTGAAATATGATCTCTCTATTGAATTTGAATGGTTAGGCTATGAGATTAATTTTACACGCATTTTAATGGTTTGCGAATAGCTATTGTTACTAAGTGTGTGAATAAATAAATTGACCTTATCGTAACTATTGTTAATATGTTCTTTCTCCCAATTGGTATGATTGTTTGGCTCCTGTTTTGTTCGATTACTGATAACCTGTGTCTTTGTATTGTTTATAATCCTAACCGCAACTATTTTGTACTCGTAACAATACATATCGATCCAAGTAGCAACATTCGCGCAGAGATTTGACGTTATCATATTACAGCCCTTATAGCACCCATGCCGTTATTACAAACCATGCAATGCATATAAATTCAAATATCATCTTTTTTAGTCATGCTTTAATGTCTTATTTTATAATCTCAGTTTTATGTTTTACCTCCAAATTCATAAAAGTTTGGAAGGAATTAACTTGTGACGGCATGGATACCGTTGAACAATAGGGGAGATAACCACTATGAGGGGCGGTTCAATCTCCACGCAGAGTTGTCGCTCCATGCTCTCACATACAATATTTGATCCAGCTATGCTGGTTCCAGTCAAATCTCTGCGCGGAGGTTGGGGTGGTTACTTTTTAACTGTAGGGGAGATAACCGATTCGAGGGGTGGAAACTTTTAAACTATAGGGGAGTAAACCACTATGAGGGGTGGTTACTTTTAAACTATAGGAGAGATAACCGCAACGAGGGGTTGTTACTTTTAAACTAAATGGGAGATAACCGCTACGAGGGGTTGTTACTTTTAAACTGTCGGGGAGATAACCACTATGAGGGGTGGTAACTTTTAAACTAAAGGGGAGTCAACCGCTACGAGTAGTGGTTACTTTTAAACTATAGGGGAGATAACCGCTACGAGGGGTGGTTACTTTTAAACTGTAGGGGAGATAACCACTATGAGGGGTGGTTTCTTTTAAACTGTAGGGAAGATTACCGCTACGAGGAGGGGTTACCTTTAAACTAAAGGGGAGATAACCGCTACGAGGAGGGGTTATCTTTAAACTAAAAGGGAAATAACCGCTACGAGGGGTGGTTACCTTTAAACTAAAGGGAGATAACCGCTACGAGGAGGGGTAACCTTTAAACTAAAGGGGAGATAACCGTTACGAGGAGGGGTTACCTTTAAACTAAAGGGGAGATAACCGCTACGAGGAGGGGTTACCTTTAAACTAAAAGGGAGATAACCGCTACGAGGAGGGGTTATCTTTAAACTAAAAGGGAGATAACCGCTACGAGGGGTGGTTACCTTTAAACTAAAGGGGAGATAACCGCTACGAGGAGGGGTAACCTTTAAACTAAAGGGGAGATAACCGTTACGAGGAGGGGTTATCTTTAAACTAAAGGGGAGATACAAGCTACGAAGGGTGGTTACTTTTAAACTTTAGGAGAGATAACCACAATGAGCAGTTTGTCACAATTGCTTCATCCGTCACGGCGCGTAGCAATATTTCAGTAACACGTAGTCAGTGTTCACTCGAAACATATTATAGTTCTGCCTCGATGAAAATGTTTGTGTTGAATATAATAGTATATTACGACTTAAGCATACAACAGCTCATGCAAAATTGAAAATAATGTGTTGTTAAAATAGCACTTGGGATAATTAAACTCCACATTTACGTACGATGTCCCACTCTGGATTTTTGCTCCGCACAAACATCAGATTATAATCATAGATACACAACACTACCCAGATGATAATAAATGTATATTCCAGCGCAATATTTAGAACAAACCGACTTTTTTGATAACAAAATATATTTGTCGCTAAAAGTTCACTTCTTTTGTCAATGAAATCTTGTTCTTAGTTAGTATTTGAACCGCCTTTCCGATGATGTGTATGTGTTTGAAAGTGTTAACATGTAAATACGTTATTTCAAATAACCGTTAACTATAAAATGTTGTATATCAAATGGGACACTTGAATCAAGTTTCGTTTGTGTTTACATCAAAGCATGTAAATAAACTGTCAATCGTCATGTAAACCTAACATATGTGCATTATAAAATATCTGACATATGGTTGCAATTAATACGTTCCATAATAATTTGAAGTTATTACACATATCTTATTACATGTATACTATTAATAGTTGTACGTATAGGCTTTTTGCCCTCTGGATGTATTGTTTAATTAAAAAAAAACATGTTAGTCAGACAACTTAAATGTCTCAGTTCCGGACTTATGTGGCCTATGCTTTTACCCGTTCTGGTGACTATGGCATGCGAATTCAATACAAAAGGAGTGTAACTGCTGTATATGTGTTAAATAAAAAGATAGAATCCTCACCACTTACATTTCCAATTGGAAAATGAGCGCTTACCGCATATACCGACAATCTCCCCCTACACTATTAACACTAGAACCTTGAAACTTACACACATGGTAGCTATGAGCATATGTGCGACGGTGACGGTGACGGTGACGGAATTTTGACTGACCCCTGGGTTAAAAGTTATGGGTAAATAAATGGGTTAAATGGGTAAAAAAACTCATTTTACTAACAACATGCGACACACATGATAATAACTTTTGAACCAGAGGTCAGATCAAAATTCCAAAAAGTGCACCGTCGCACATATGCTCATAGCTACCATGTGTGTAAGTTCCAAGGTTCTTGTGCTAATAGTGTAGGAGGAGATAGTGGACAATGGGGTTGGGGTGGGGCCCAAAATTTTGTTTGAACATAACTTCTTCATTTATTCACCAATTGACGTCATTTTAATACTGAACATCTCTTATGACAACATGGTCCATCTCGACCATCCATGTCAACATAACTCACCCCAAGGCCATTGATAAAGGTAAAGGCAGTTTGGTCCCGTCCTTTTTTTTCAAATTTATCGAGAGGTCGAGAGGTACTACTTCCCCGTACCCCCATTTTTTTGTTCGTACCAAATTTTTTTCGTTCCCAATTTTTTTTCTTACCCAATTTGGTTTTCGTTCCCAATTTTTGGTTCGTTCCCAATTTTTTTTCGTACACAAATTTGTTACGTACCAACATTTTTTTTCGTACCCAAACTTTTTTTCGTACCCAAATTTGTTCGTACCCAATTTTTTTTTCGTACCCAAATTGTTTTTCGTATCAACATTTTTTTCGTACCCAATGTTTCTTTCGTACCTACCCCGGGGCCCCACCAAGATAGGCCTTGCCCACCAAAAATTGCATTTTAATATAACATCTATGCGGCGTGGGGATACGCGTCTGCATCTTCCGCGCCATTTCTAGTTAATAATAAGTTTCCAATGATAAACTACAAAACAAATGATTTAGTATTTATTTATAGTATTATATTATATACAATTATATCATCAATAAAAGCACAGTGCCGTAGTAAAGCGAGTCAAGTTAACAAGATAAGAAATGTAAATTGTAATTATATTATGCATATTTCATACAGTAAATGCTTTATGAACATATATAGAACGTGTTTTCGGCTAGCAATTGCATTGCCAGACTGCATTTATTCTATATATTCTATATATTTGTGTGCATGAGGTAATTTCAAGTTATTATGTTTGATATATAATTTTTTAATATCAGTATATAGTGAATATTCTAGCATAAAACTTTACTCGTCTTCAATAACATCAAAATTCTAAAAAGTTCTTTCATTTATAATCTAAATGAATAAATAAATACTCATACTACTATTAATACTACTTCGAATACTAAGACTACTACTAATAATAAAAGTCCAATTATAATACAAGTGTATTCGAATAGTTGGTGCGTATACATTTGATACGAGTCAAGCTATATTTCGCATCTACTAAACTAATTGCATTTCACATATTTTCAAATAATACATTCTTTTATATATACATAACACACACATTATATGATACATATCGATAGCGTTTCAATAAGTCGTCGTCTTTCGATGCAATCGAGCTAAAATAAAGCAGTTTAAACTAATATGATACATACAACTTATAAGAACATTCATAGTGAAAACATTCCAGAATTATTTGTTACAGTTAAAAAAAAATCGGAAACATATGTTATTCGTTTTAGCTTAATGCTGCATTTGTTATAAAGTAGTGTAAGTGTTTGTAAAATGAGAATATATAGAGCACTTCATAATTAAGGTCTACGATGTTCCGTATGGAAACGATACTTTCTTAAACTAGGAATTTAAGGTTGAGGTGTTTTTTATTTCTTATCTAGTGATAATTAATTGTTTTTCTTAAAAAACGTCTGCAAAACGTTTATTCATAAACATTTATATTTTTGTCTTAGCGAGTGATTGTTGTTTAATTATTGCAAGTATCTTACAAAAAACTCTGAGATTTTGCTGTTCTTTTCATTTCACCATTTCGAAAACACGAACAAGTGTGTGATCTGTCCAACGTAGGTTTTCCTTGCTTCACCCATGTATTTATAGCATGCTCCCGCCGTTTGTATTTCTGGATTTCCAACTTTGATCTTTTCAGCTCCTGAAGGCTTTCCTCCAGATTAATTTCAGTTTCAGTTATCTTCTGTAAACGATTATCAATGTCTTGGTACAGTTCGTCGAAATCTGTATGCAGGGCAAACTGTGATGTTAGAGACTCTCGCATGGTTTCGTTCAGTCGACATGTTTCTAAGGATTGTTTTATATTTTCAAGAACAGTTCTATTATATGACTTCAGACTATTATAAATGTCGTTCCATGATTTATTGAGCGAGCTAAGTGCTTGACGAATTTCTCGATCGTCGTAATCAACCGCTGCCTAGTAGTTTTTCTCCTTGACGAATATTCTAGACCTTTCTTCAGCCATCTTTTCTTCTAGCGCCTCGTCTTTTATCAATCCTAATTGGTCAAGCAACATTTCTGTTTGCTTTTTTTTATCTGTTCTAATTCCTTGAAGATTTTCTTTTCATGGAAAGAGGAGGATATCATATCGTCGAACGTATCACAAATCCAGGCAAATCCATCAGAGTCGACAAATGCTTTATGGAGGGATTCGTTTTGGTCGAAAACCACCTGAACCCGTTCTTCTAATTCCTTCTTCCATTGCTCCGTCTGTGAAACAAATTCGGCTCTGTTGGCCTCTATTTGTTTACAATTACTGTCCGATTCATTGCGTAATTTCTTCAACTGTTCATCATAATTGTCCGAAGCAGCGTCCACCATTCTGTTCAGGATTTCCAATTTCGAGGCATCAGAAATGTGAGCGTCCTTTAATAACAAATTTCGATCATTTGAAGTTGATTTTGGTACATATGCACCTATGCACCATTCTTTAACACGACTGAGGTCATATGTTTCGACCACCTGCAGGTTTTCTAAGATCATGTTTTCATTGGAGCCGGATGCAGAAGACTTTAATATTGCAAGTTCTTTGTCTATACGACGATGAAGGTGACTAATCTTCAGCTCCTTCACGACTGGCAACATTCGCAGTAGATTACTTCCTGCAAAATGTTATTGTTTGTATAAATATATCAGGAATATTTTAAGAGTATATATGATGGTAACAACAAAACTATATTATTTATGATTGATGTACTACTTTTACTCGTAGAAACCGTAAGAAACAGACAAAGGACAGCCAAAAACCATCGCACTTAAATTTGAAGCAATATTCCAAATCGTTGCTCATTGAAGGCAGGCATGGAATACTTTCTTTATTTTATAAAAGTAATTAATAAAAGACAATTAAATTAAAAAATTATAATCTAGGAGAATTAAACGTACATTAATTTTAAGATTGTAATAAATAAATATTTGATCAAAGTAATTAACTTTAATTAGTCATGTGCTTATGGATGTGCTTAGACAATATCAGTTACACAACGTTATTTTTATTTCTTATTTAAAATATCAAACAATCAAATGTAATATTGAGCTTAATGTATTGCAGTTTAAACAAAGAGATATTGAAAAACATGTTGGCATTCTTGTAATGTGTGTTAAATCAACGAAATTCTCAAAGTTATCGCCTATTAAATTCGTTTGATAATACAATAATTATGAATAGAATCAATTATAATATCCTCATAATCATAATTCTTTAAGAATAACGATGTTTAGTCTTGGTGCGAATGACTTAAAGCGCAAACACAAAATGAAAATATATGATGCGAACATTATTTCGACTTAATATAACAATACCTTTTGAAATCTATCTGCAAACTGTACACTGATTATAGATTCGGAACTGCTATTTCGAGTTATTTATTGGCAATTGAACAACGGGAATGTGTGCCTGCATGTATACGTATGTTTGAAAAAACAAAACAATTAATCCAGTTTAGTCCTTTTTGAATACTCATCAGACTTATTCCGTATTAGCCAAAGGGAAATAATAACGAACATGGAAGTCCTATTCCTACTAATAAACAAGTACAGTGGTCGCCCTTAATATGTCTTCACCGTTCGCAATACGTTTGTAAAACATACATAATGTAATGGATGGTCCTCTAATGGTTTTTGTTTTCGTTTAAATTTGGTTAATGTATATAATAATAAATTACGCAAAACACAAAACTATTGGCAAACAGTTACAATTTATAAGTATTTATTTTGAGGACAGATTGTAATGAAACTAAACATTACAAAATAAATAAAATATGGCTATCTTACATTTACTGTGTTCTAAAGAATACTATATACCCTTTCCATACATACTTGCCGAAACGTAATGTACACTTTTACTATTGAGATATAGTTAACTGCTGTAAAAAGGGAATTTTATAGAAAGTCCGCACAGGCTAATCAGGGGCGACACTTTCCGCCTTAACTTGATTTTTGCTTAGAAGATCCTTTCTTTAAACGAACAATATAAATAAAAGCGGAAAGTGTCGTCCCTGATTAGACTGTGAGGGCTGCACAGTCTAATAAGAGACGGCGATTTTCGCACATGCATTAAACCCCCATTTCACAGAGCAAGGCTCATCTATAATATGCTTACTTGTAAACGATGTATCCTTCATCGTTGACGTAATCGTGTCTAACGTCATTTTGACGTCCTCGCTCGGGATTCCAAACATCTCAAGCACAAACGCGTCTTCATAGACGTCGTTGTTTTTATGTAACACCACGTGTTTGCTTTCTGTGCCCGCAGCGGCAACACTTGGCACTTTACCAGACAGAACAAAACAGTACTTTATCATTTTCACAGGTTACAAAGTGAAAACAACAACTTTTTGTAATAAAATGTGAGTTTATTTATAACTAATGCGTCTTCGTAAACGTCGTTGTTTCTATGTAACATCACGTGTTGCTTTCTGTGCTCGCAGCGGCGACACTTGGTACTTTACCGAAAAGCACAGAACGGTACTTTATCGTTTTCACAGGTTACAAAACAACAACTTTTTGTAATAAAATGTGAGCTTATTTATAAGAGAATGACACAAACCTCCAACAGACAGTAGTATATATGATAAATCATAGTTAATCATGTGGAAAAGTGGTGGTTGTTATGAGAACGTTCTTCAGCAGAGAGTCAGTAACATAGTGGTTATTTAAACAATGTATTGTCTGTTTTGAAACAGTAGTAGTTAAGTACTTATGTGAATACGCTCCAATAGCAAAAGCAGGATTAATGATTATCAACAACATTAATTATAATAAAATACAAGATCCAAATTTGTGAACACACTATCCGCTTATTCAAACCAAAAATAAAGTTTAATAAGAAATCCAATTATAAACGATTGTTGGGGTTAATACACTTTTTTTGCTTTTCGTTTAAGCATAATCAATTATAATGGTTCGAACATCAACATATAACTTAGTTTAACCATCGGCTGTGTATAAGAAGCACCGCAACAGTCTGAATGAGTCAGCTTAATCACCGTGAAATAATTTATTGCAACCGCAACTGCATTTAAAGTCGCGTAAATAGTATCTATTTTAATTTAGTACTTCTGATCGATTGTACAATTTTTAAATGTTTGTATAGGCAGGATAAGACTTATCGGATAATAGTTTATATTGATATTATGTTAGTGTTACAATCAAATAGCAGGCTAACCAGTGTACATCTTTATAAACTCGTTTGGAATCCAAAAATAAAGCCTATTTTTAAGACAAAGTCTAAATGTATTGTTAATAACTATAATAAGCATTTGATGCAACTATTTTTAAGAAAACCTTAAAGTTTAATAATCGACCGCAGATTCTTTGATAAGCTCTTAGATTGAAATAACCTGTTAATCATGCACCTGTCATTTAACCACACACATAACACGATTTATTTTTACTGCCTAAGTATTGGATATGTTTATACAAAAA
The DNA here is from genome assembly GCA_007657795.1 of Dreissena rostriformis. Taxonomy (NCBI): domain Eukaryota; kingdom Metazoa; phylum Mollusca; class Bivalvia; order Myida; family Dreissenidae; genus Dreissena; species Dreissena rostriformis. The sequence goes on from VMBQ01001492.1 coordinate 103,459, forward strand.
ACAACACTAAACAAACCAAGAACACATATAAGAACTGTTTCATGGGTATAAGAAATGTTTATTTTAAGTGCAAACTATTATCATTTTTTGTTTATTTAAATGTATTTTAGGTGCAATATTTCATCATACAAATCAATTGAACTTTTACAGTTAAAGGGGAACAACTCTTGCATAACAATCAAATGAATGTTTAACCACCCACGAGAGTTATCTTTAATAAAATATAATTATTCAACCCGTGATCCCCGTGCACGTGCATAATGAAATTAGGTAATCCATATCTCTCTATTTTGGAAGAAAAATGTTTCTGCAAATGTTATTAAAATTCCATTCTTACGGAAACAGTTTAGCCTTCTTGTATAATGCGCGTGCAATAGGAACTATCGTATATGTTGCGTTTGTATTTCTAACTCTCCGTGACGACATGTACTTTTGTATTTCTATGCATATTGCATACACCATAATTTCTTTCTTCATATTTGATATAATATTTATTTCAGATAAAATAAAAAATACATGTTTCACATAGATATTGTGTACGAACAACACTATAAAATAAACATACCTCATCTGTGTTTTTCATTTATTTTGGTAAGATTATAATAAAAAAAAGAATTTACATGTTTCACATATATATTTTGTTTGAACACTACAAACAATATACAGTAACATAAAAGTTTGTGTTCGTCATTGAATTAACTCGGAAATCAAAATTAATAGGAGCCCCCGGAAACTACATATGTGTGAAATTAATAATTAAATGTTCTATTTTTCACGAATGTTTAGTTTAATCAACCACACACACTTTTAATTGTAAGCCATAAATATCGGATTACTTTCGTTATTCAGGTTCCTTTTATTACATCACATGTACAACGAGATGTTTTGGTAATATCGTTATATTTTAAAATCACGGTTGGATATGTGATTTTTTAAATAGAGCGGTTAAAAACATTACAAATGTGAGATTATTTAAATACATCTATTGGAAACTGTTGAAGCAAATATATTTCCTTGTGTTAAAGTAATTGTTTGCTAAGATCAATATTCTTATGAATTAATAAATGTACGAAACAGTGTTATGTTATCTAGTAAAGACTTTAAACGCAGCATTTTATAACCCGCTGCGCCTGTTCAATGAACACTATATGCACGGTCAGCTCCACATGATCGCAACAAAAGCACAAGCACACCTATGTATCTGCCTCAGCAATCATTTAGATTTGATACAATCGTGTTTGTTTGTTTAGTTGTATGTTTCGCCGTTTTTAATAGTATGACTTAAATACTATTGAAAACGGCAAACAACCCAACAAATCAAACAAACACACACAATGTGTTTCAACGTGCTGTTGTGGCGAACATGTTAGCTAAGCTATTATTTTAAATATTCTACGTAAATAATCTCGTTTTGAAACATCGGTATCAATATGTTCNTTCCCAAAATATCGTTTCGCGTCGATACGACGCTTTATCTGTTGGACGACCCCTTTAACTAGAAAACCGAAACAGACCACCGTAAGTAGTAATTCATTTGTTGTTGTTTTAACTGCTTAATAGAATGGATGATAATGTTCTACTAAAAATAACTTGATATTTCTGGTTGAAGTATTTCGAGGTTTTGCGTGTGCATGCGACAGGTTTATGCTCTCGTATTAGGTTCACCTTTACACACATATACATCCATACATATTTATGAATAATGCTCGATTTTGCGACGCCATGTTATGACATTATTTGGCGCGTGGGTATTTCTTTAGATTTCTTGGGTTTGCAACATCACAATTTCATATTTATGTGTTGATATTTTTTTTCTTGTAAAAACAGTACGGATTATCTACGTACCGGTTATTCAAATTGTCTTGTGATTTTGTTTTTAATTGTATAATTCTATCTATACATGTTATTAGGTGTTGAGTAAAAATAAACTATAGTGAACTTGATGCATTATTGGTCACGCTAGAACAAGATCTGATTTATTTGGCCACAAAATAAACTTCATGGTAAAAAGTTAAATACATGAATAAACAATGTATTACACACATTAGCTGCGCTATAAGCGAGAACTGAACACAAACAGTAATTAAAGTATGTGTAAATTACATTTTATTGAGATCCAACGCGGTTATGTGTTAAATTACAAGCAGCGATACAAAAATATATTTACTAAAATTTCGTGTCAGCGTGACTGTCATTGTAGATCGATGTGTCCCTTTTACCCATTTATGCCTAGTGGACTCTTCCATCCTTCAAAATTGGATCAATTTATTTCCAACAGTAGGGATGTTTAGTATATTTATTTCTATATTTAGAATATTTCTAACAGAAATTCCTTAAAGCAAACAGCGCAGACCCTGATGAGACGCCGCATCATGCGGCGTCTCATCTGGGTCTACGCTGTTTGCCAAGTCCTTTTTTCTAGACGCCAGGCATAAATGGGTTAATAAATTGCGTTTCTCGTTATAGTGTTACTTCCAATTTAAGTAAAAGGCGTTTGGCTTTTGATTGTTAGATAATCTTAATACAATATGTTGAATACCGGTAATTAATGTGTATTGTATGGCTAGTTTTATTTGGCAATTCCAACATTAACAGTGTTTTGTATTCGGGATATAAAGAAACAAGGCAATAACTTCGCTGTTAAAATGTCAAAACTTTTAAACTTGTTGAACCTGCTATCGATATACATAATTAATTGGCTGCGCTTTACCATAAACAGCTATGGTGTCCATTACACTCAGGCAAAAACCGACGCACGTGTTTTGTGCGCATGCGTACCTTGTAGTATTGTATAAGAGATGTAGGAGTGTTTCAGCAAACACAAAACCAGCACCTACACTAGATTGTTAAAAATGTATAATAACAAAAATCTTTAATAAATAGGCCAAGTTTTGATAGAAAGAAATTAATGCAGTTTTATACGTACAAAGGCCCGCCATTAAAGATGACATGTCAAAATGATTACATTAAAAACGGTAAATTGGCGCAAAAGATAAACCAGATACTTATTTTTTCGACAATCTCTTTGTTTTTTTTATTGAAGAGTTTGTTTGATCATCCGTTTATTCACATACTCATTTGGTCGCGAAGACTTCATTTTTAACAATTCTGTTATTTAATAATTATTAGGCGAAGCTATGCCCTTATTTGGAGTTAATTTAACATTAATATATGCATATTACCAGGAACAGAGTAATTTCGCCACGAGAAACTGCGTCCATAATAATTAATACTCCGACATAATGCAATAATATTCTCAGTCAAACATGCGTTTTGGGGTTCGAGTGGTAATTCAGTTATAACTCCTGTAGCAATACTTACGTCACTATAATGCAGACTTCTAAATACCGCAACGCATTCAAAACAACTAATGTCCGCATGCGTATATATTATGGCAATATGTATACGGAATAATTAAGAAACAAATAAATTCATTTATCTATAATATTTGTTTTCAGAATTTGATGATCATTAATCAATTTCAATGTTAAATCGATACTACTTATTTTAACAGGTGCAGTGAATTCTTTGTCTTCTTCTTTGTCTCAGTATTTGGTAAATTCTTTTGTCAAATTTTTTGTCTCATGGTTTGATGAATAACAGTTATTATTAATGTCAAATATAACTTATGTAATTTATCAGTAAATTCTTTTTTAACTTCTTAATTCTTGTTTGTATGAACGGTAACTTCAATAACATCATAATTTTGATAAGTCTTATAATCCATGTAATTACACTTTCGTATTTTGAATTTTGTATTCAGCTAAAAAGCAATTCTATTCTTAAGAGCTAATCAATGTTGTTGTTGCTGTTGTTGTTGTATAACAAGCGAGAAAAGTTAGAGACGAATTAAAAAAATATAATTTACAATTTTGGATTTGTTAATGTGATCATACAAGATCCAAATTTGTGAACACACTATCCGCTTATTCAAACCAAAAATATAGTTAAATAAGAAATCCAATTAAAAACGATTTTTGGGGTAAATACACTTTTTTTTGCTTTTCGTTTAAGCATAATCAATTATAATGGTTCGAACATCAACATATAACTTAGTTTAACCATAGGCTGTGTATAAGAAGCACCGCAACAGTCTGAATGAGTCAGCTTAAACACCGTGAAATAATTTATTGCAACCGCAACTGCATTTAAAGTCGCGTAAATATTATCTATTTTAATTTAGTACTTCTGATCGATTGCACAATTTTTAAATGTTTGTATAGGCAGGATAAGACTTATCGGATAATAGTTTATATTGATATTATGTTAGTGGTACAATCAAATAGCAGGCTAATCAGTGTACATCTTTATAAACTCGTTTGGAATCCAAAAATAAAGCCTATTTTTAAGACAAAGTCTAAATGTATTGTTAATAACTATAATAAGCATTTGATGCAACTATTTTTAAGAAAACTTAAAGTTTAATAATCGACCGCAAATTCTTTGATAAGCTCTTAGATTGAAACTACTTGTTAATCATGCACCTGTCATTTAACCATACACATAACACGATTTATTTTTACTGCCTAAGTACTGGATATGTTTATACAAAAACAACACTAAACAAACCAAGAACACATATAAGAACGGTTTCGTAGGTATAAGAAATGTTTATTTTAGGTGCAAACTATTATCATTTTATGTTTATTTAAATGTACTTTCGGTGCGATATTTCATCATACAAATCAATTGAACTTTTACAGTTAAAGGGGAACAACTCTTGCATAACAATCAAATGAATGTTTAACCACCAACGAGAGTTATCTATAATAAAATATAAGTATTCAACCCGTGATCCCCGTGCACGTGCATAATGAAATTAGGTAATCCATATCTCTCTATTTTGGGGGGAAAATGTTACTGCAAATATTATTTTAAGTCCATTCTTACGGAAAAAGTTTAGCCTTCTTGTATATTGCGCGTGCAATAGGAACTATCGTATATGTTGCGTTTGTATTTCTAACTCTCCGTGACGACATGTACTTTTGTATTTCTATGCATATTGCATACACCATAATTTCTTTCTTCATATTTGATATAATATTTATTTCAGATAAAATAAAAAATACATGTTTCACATAGATATTGTGTACGAACAACACTATAAAATAAACATACCTCATCTGTGTTTTTCATTTATTTTGGTAAGATTAAAAAAAAAAAGAATTTACATGTTTCACATATATATTTTGTTTGAACACTACAAACAATAAACAGTAACATAAAAGTTTGTGTTCGTCATTGAATTAACTCGGAAATCAAAATGAATAGGAGCCCCCGGAAAAACATATGTGTGAAATTAATAATTAAATGTTCTATTTTTCACGAATATTTAGTTTAATCAACCACACATACTTTTAATTGTAAGCCATAAATATCGGATTACCTTCGTTATTCAGGTTCCTCATATTACATCACATGTACAACGAGATGTTTTGGTAATATTGTTATATTTTAAAATCACGGTTGGATATGTGATTTTTTAAATAAAGAGCGGTTAAAAACATTACAAAGGTGAGATTATTAAAATACATCTATTGGAAACTGTTGAAGCAAATATATTTCCTTCTATTAAAGTAATTGTTTGCTAAGATCAATATTCTTATGAATTAATAAATGTACGAAACAGTGTTATGTTATCAAGTAAAGACTTTAAACGCAGCATTTTATAACCCGCTGCGCCTGTTCAATGAACACTATATGCACGGTCAGCTCCACATGATCGCAACAAAAGCACAAGCACACCTATGTATCTGCCTCAGCAATCATTTAGATTTAATACAATCGTGTTTGTTTGTTTAGTTGTATGTTTCGCCGTTTTTAATAGTATGACTTAAATACTATTGAAAACGGCAAACAACCCAACAAATCAAACAAACACACACAATGTGTTTCAACGTGCTGTTGTGGCGAACATGTAAGCTAAGCTATTATTCTAAATATTCTACGTAAATAATCTCGTTTTGAAACATCGGTATCAATATGCTCCTCACCCTACTGTAAATTCTTATAATCGTATGTCTTGTAAGTAAATTAGTAAATATTGATGTGCAGTTGCAATATAAGATGCAATTATTTATTCCCTTCAAAATCTACCATGTTAACCAGTTCATAACAGTATTGTCCAACTTCTATCTTCTACCATTACTATATATTGTATAATGCATATATAAGGTAGGCTATAAGCTTGTATAAGCTTTACTGCTTAATATAAAAGTTGCTTTTGTGGCGAACATGTTAGCTAAGCATGCTTGAAGTAAACATCGGACAGGCACACCTTATTTTATAAACCCTTTAAATGTTGCGTTTACCATATTGAAACCAATATTATAGGTTGCGTAATTATCTATGAATGTACTTATCTTAAAAAAATACGATTTCTGGTAAGCAAGTTCTTTAAATAGGACTACATGTATATTAGGACAAAATCATTTAGCAAATGAGCTTATGACTTACTATGAGCAAACAATGAGAATAAATGCATATCTATGATTTTGAAATTTTTAAAACATTGCTAATAAGTTTCTTAATTATAATTGATACATGTACGTCCCGTTCATATAACCGTCGGAAAGTCAGGGGACATATTTCGAATAGCACTTGGGTTTAACTGACAACAACACCATACAAACAGACACACTGGCTCTCACTAGTCCATTTGCTTTCGCCGCCAGGAAACGGTATGACTTATTTACACGTACACGTTTGAAACATCATGCAATCTCGTGTGCGCCAGAATCTATTTAATGGCATATTTATGTAATGCAAACCGAAGTTGTTGCGCAAACTAGTTGTAGAGGGAAATTATATAGAAAAGCACTCTTCCAGACATTTGTAATGACGCGTTTCGTCGTGTCCGTTTTTAGGGCCGAATAATGCTTACATCCATTTGTTTGCAAAAACCTAATATTATTTAATGCATTGATTAAAAAAAGTATATATGCTCTATTTAACATAAAATATATAACAAAGTGATCACAGTTTTGGTAACGAGTTGGTTTATTGCCGTGTGGTATGAATAAACATATATAATAACTTTTAACGAGTTCTTATTAATTATTCGTTTTTCAATAAATACACACATTTGAAAATACTTTTCTGTTCTACAATTACATGTTTATGCGAATGTCTGCATAGCATACGTGTGTATAAAAACATTATTACATGTATACAAGTAATAGTCACTAAAAAAGCACATAGCGGTTAAAGATAAAGAAACCAACAGACAATGTATTTCTGTCCGTCCTTTGAACTCGCAGGTATTTAGTATGAAACCAGTATTTGAAGTGAATTAGTGTACGACGCATGTCAATTAGAGAAAATATGATGTCATCAACCGACATAATAGCAACGAATCGTTTATAAGGCAAGCGTAAATGAAATTTGAGCCTTTCACTTTTAACTTGTCTTTATAATAAACGGTAATATACCGGTGCTCTATCTATTGCAGACGTCTGTATGCTGCTGTTTTTTTTTATTAAATTGTTTCACGTTCTCTTGAGTCATGAATAATAGTTTACGAAAAGAAAATGAAAATGGTAAAATTAATGTTACACAAATTACATAATTTGAATAAATTGCGTTCACACCTCCTGTTTATAGACCACATAACTTACAGATAGTGAACAATATTCAAATTATCAGTATGCCACAGTTTGCCAATATTCTGACAGTTGCATAAAATGTACACGCAATAAGACTTCTTTTTGAAGAATTAACTGTTCCATTGCATTCGGCGCTTTGATACAGCCAGAACTTGACAAAGCACCATGTTGTGGTTATGCTAAACACTTTGGTTTCTGCTTATTAGCAGTTTTCAACATTGGATTCCTCACCACATTCCGGTCTCACTTGCATTTTCTTACTGAAATGTATGGTTAAAATAATTAAAACAATAAATTCGTATTTGCACGTGATCGATTTTTACTACACTTAATAACAAGAACCGTCCTCTGCCGTCCATGAACCTTGCTGTGAACAAAAGTATGTATTAGGTTTGAAAAACATAATAATTATATTTAATTTTAATTTATCTTTTAAAGCATGAATCGCGCCTCATGCACTATGCTTATGCACGGACAAGTTATTTCATTAGCTTACGTACACAAATCTGTTACCTTTGTTTCCGAAAAATAACTGCCGCAATAACCAATCCACAAACGAACGCTAGTGACCCAAAAACTGCGGATAGAACAATGTCAAATCGAATTTTGTAATGGTTATTCACAAGAGCCGATGTCTCAGATGAAGACCTTGTTTTATTGATGGTAGAATTTGCCGATTCCAAGCCAATATCATAGTCGCACGTAAAGCTTCCTAAAGTATTAATACAACTTTGCCGGTTTCCACACGCGCTTGTATTCGTGCATTCATCGATGTCTTTTGAACAGCTTACGCCCTTCCACCCGCGATGACATTTGCAAACATAGCTACCGACTGTATTTGCACAGTACTGATGTTCCTGGCATTTGTACTGGTCATGCGCGCTATTCACGAAACAAACAACATATCTTGATTAATCATTTATACAAACAACTTACACATATGTGGCGTGTTCTGAGAAAACTGGGCAAAATGCATGTGCGTAACGTGTCATCCAAGATTAGCCTGTGCAGTCGTCACAAGCTAATCCGGGACGACACTTTCCGCCTTAACTGGATTTTCGCGAAGAAGAGACATCATTTAAACGAAAAATTGCATAAAAGCGGAAATTGTCGTCCCTGATTAGCCTGTGCTAGCACAGGCTAATCTGGGATGACAATTTACGCACAATCATTATGCCCAGTTTTCTCAGAACACGACACACAACTAAAAAAATATGTTGTTACTTATATATTCTGTATTTTGGGCCGGTGGCTTTTGTTTACAAATACACTTTTGTCTTGTCTTGTCTTGCCTTTTGTATGCGTGCATTACACGATGAAGACACACATTCGATGTCAGGTACCTGTTGCTGCATTCGTTGATATCTTGGCAATCACCATTGGTGTCATTATATACATGGATCACGTAGCCAGGAAGGCAGGCTCGGTCCAGGGCGGTGACGTTCTGGTCCTCGTATTGGCACTTTGGGCCAGTCCATCCCACTAGACAGGTACAACTACAGTAACATAATGTCATATCTTAACAACGATGGAAACATCTTGCTTGATATATATTCTGATATCATCAGACTGATCCTATGACAAATGATCCAACAATAGAGTTCACGTTAGAACCTGTTGCTTTAATTTTGATCTTATTTTCTCTCAATAAACTATTTTTTGCTGATGTCCGTAATCAATACAAACAAAAACTGAGTGAAACATCTGAGAAAAGATTTGAGAAATGTATACATGCAGTCTTGACCATATCTCATCTTTTCAGGTTTAATCTGGAAACTAACTAATTATAAGATTTCAACAAAAAACTTAAATTTTACAGGGCTATATCTCAGATACGATAATCGATTTTAAAATGAATCAGCATATCAATGAGAGGAATTGCTGTGCATAAAACAAACAATAACCGACCGTACAGTTTGTCATTTTATTTTGTTCGTCTACTGCACCCATCAATATACACAATTTATTCGACGGGGGATATCAATTCAACGAATTTCTTTGTTTAATTATAAGTCCATGTAACGATTTTAGCTGAGCAGATTATAATACAATTGCGGAACATTTTTTCATGGCCTGTTGTTTGGAAATAAATAACCACAGACACAGCAGGCGTTCAAACACAATTTCTTCGTCAATAGCATAGTATGCGGTAAATGGTGAAAGTTAATCGGTGTTTGGTGAACATGTTTTCTGCATAAAACATTGCCAAATATCTCATTTAAAATTAAATTGTATTTTGTAATAACAATTTTACTAAATAGTACTATCATCATTAAACGCGCATAGTCGTGTCTAAATGGGCACTTCTAAACGTTATAGACGAACTAGGAGTCCAGTTAAACCTATTTATCTTAGCATCAAAAGCATAATGCTTCTTTAAACGCTCTCCGGCCCGTTTCCTGGGTAGAACCAGTACTTGGTCTTTATTGGGGGAGATCTAAAGGACGCTCACACCGTGGGATCGAACCCGTGAATCTCTGGTCACAAGGCAGACACCATATTAACTACGCCACGGTTACCTACTAGTACGTTTTAATAAAATATTTCAAAAGCACTGCCGTTTAAACACTCGTCATTTTTATGATGATTTGGTTTTACAGTATATGGTTTTTGGAGAAATAGTTATAGCTATTGATATACATACTCGAAGCCCCCAATACTATTTACGCAGGTGCCCGTCCCAAAGTGAGCGCACGGATCATGTCCCAGCAGTGTACACTCATTTCTGTCCGTACAGTTGGGGGCCTGGAATAATTGGTTGGCCAAAATGAAGAATATAATGTTTTCCAAAATCCTGTTGCTAACCGCTTTCTTTAAACAAACAAATATATATCGAACTTTTACAAACTGACAAAGCTAAAACAATAAAAAATCATGCAACATTTATGTTTAAAGCAGCTAAATTGAGAACTGAATTATATTATCAATAGTTTCTCTCCATATAGTACTGTCTATTTGTAATCATAGCAACAAAAGCTATATGTATACACATTGTTAGAACATTTAAGTTTGTTTTGAATAAGTTACGACTATACAATATGCATATTTTATACTTACCTTAATATGTAAATGTTAATCATAGCTGTTTATCTTGAATATGCATGTCTTTAAAGTTACCAATTCTTTCGTTATAAATTGTACATTTATTTGCTTAAAATAGTATACAAAGTGTATTTATATGCCTGTATGTCATTGACCACTGTTTAATACATTGTGTATTCTATGTATGTATACTCATGGGCTTAAAAGCCTAATGTATTTTGAACATTACTATAAAATCATATCAACACATTTACAAGCTTCATGATATTTCTACTCTCAAACGCATTATTTATAGAGTACTGTTTTGTGTTAAATTGCATTTACAATATAAAGTGATGTGAGGATATGAATACCACAAACCACTGTAGTTGATACGATTAAGCAAAATTTTAAATAACGACCAAATAAGTATTATGGCACAAAGAAAAATAAGTTCCTTACTAGGAATCCCGCCATACAATCCCCACACTCCAGCTCTCTTGTCTGTGTGTTGTTATAACATGTTGACCAGAAAGGACATGTGTGGTTGCCACATTGTTGCGTCGCTCCATTGTAAGATGGAAACTGTAACATAATTTATTAGAGCTCTCCACGAACACAAGCTGTAGGTTGAGGTCATGTAAGGTCTTATACAACGTTTTCTCGAGGCGCTCGAATTTTAGAACACATATTATTAAATGTATGTTAATGAATATTTAATATAATCAAAAAGAACGATGTGAACATAAGAAGAGAGTTGCATTATTAGTTCAAAGGCCGTTATGGGCAGTTAATTATAAATAGCGTTGTAATATATTGAACCGCGTGCAATATGAATGTTTTAAAATTTATTCAAGACAAACATTTTCTTCAAGGATATTTTAAACATTTATGAATATATACTTTTATCAAACAGTTAAGAGAAAGTCTATTGTAAATTTATACTTACTCACAAATTGTTTTGCACATGAACTTAATAGGAACGTATATATATATATAAAAAAACAGTTATGCGCGAGAAGACGATGCAATAAAATTCTTTACTTACGCAATAAACCAAGCCAACATGTACACATGTTAAAATCCAAATTAAATGCATATTAATCTTGTTTGTTTTAATACGAATAAAGAAACCAATGATGTTCGATCTTGGACAGCTATGACTTCGTTATAACATTAGGCAAATTCAAGAGTAACAAAAAGCCGTCCTGCCGTCCTTCTAATGCATTTAAAACCCACAGTTTAAACAGATGAAACAACACAAACGATAATTTTATGATATTCAATTTTGTAATCCATTTATAATATATGTCTGATGTGTCAAAAAAGAAAGATTACCTAAATAGAAGTGTTTATTACGTTTTCTAAACAAAGACGGTTTTATAATTATAGCAACAGCCACACTATCTATAAAAACGGCACTCGAATAAATCATAAGTGTTTATTTTATCTCTAAACTTGAAACTCTAATGATAGTTACAACCGAATAATCTACATAAATGTATTCGAATGTTTATTTAGTGTTAAATAAACTTCATTCAAACCACGATCCTCGAGTATCGCACTAAGATAATCGAATGTCATCTGCATTTAATATATATTTGGTATGTAGTGTTCTAACGATAAAACACGTTCGTTTGATATAACCGATACATCAATAATAACACTAGTAATATTTAAGTGCATTTGAATGCATCGACATTTAATACATATCGATGTATTTACTCTTTTAAATCAAAATTGCTGTAACAAAATTATATAGAAATTGGTAATATATAATTGAACTGCTGAATTTGAAAATCTGTATTATACATTGTTAACACATACAACCAAGATATGTAATGTGGCAATTTAGACCCATGATAACGGCTTCTTCTTGATATACACGACAACATGTTTATTTTATGATGATTCTTGGCTGTGTGTTTGGCTAGGCTAGCCATTAAACCGAATCGAACCACCGATACTTGTGTTGTCCGTTATGAAATGGTGGCCCAGCTTTAAAATCATTTATGGTATTAATTTAATATGGCGACAGACATGTACTACTGCAATAGTTTGCCGTTTCAGTCACACTGCAGAGTTTGTAATAAATGCAAGACAATCACAAACACGTGCTTGACTCGACCACCGGGTTTTACCATGAGATTTAGCTTTTTCGAGTGAATATTTCCTTATTACTTCATTTTATATAAAGCATTATCTAAATACTAGGTCGCAGAGGGTCAGCCAATTTCGACATTCTCGAGGTTCCAGTGGTGTCCTCTGGGTGTATTTTTCGAGTTTATCTTAATGAGTGGTAAGTCTCTGTAAGAACTTAGTAAAACCGGTTTGACATGGGTATACATGGGGCGTCTGTTTTGGTTGATGTATGACTGAGTTGACGCAACATAGACTTCAAGAAAAAATGAAAGAAGCTTTATTCTGCAACTGTTTTGTCCTATCTCATAGTAAATGTTATTTTACAAATTTCCTGATATGATAGAGGAGTGAATAATAATCGAAAAATGCATGAACTTAATTACAGAAACAATACATATACGGCACTCTGTTCTTAGCCATGATGCTTTTATTTATCGACATACATGTGATTATTCTTTCTTAATTGTCAGACTGCATTAATTCTATATATTGCATGAGGTAATTTCAAGTAATAATGTTTGATATGTATTTTTTTAATATCAGTATATAGTGAACATTCTAGTACTAAATGGAACATGTCTTAAATAACATCACAATTCTAAAAAGTTCTTTCAATTATAATCTAAATGAATAAATAAATACTCATACTACTACCATTAATACTTCTTATTATACTAAGACTACTACTAATAATAAAAGTGCAATTATAATACAAGTGTATTCGAATAGTTGGTGCGTATATTTTTGTTACGAGACATGCTATATTTTGCATCTACTGACATAATTGCATTTTACATATTTTTAAAAAATACATACTTTTATATATACATAATACATACATAATATGATACGTATCGATAGCGTTTCAATAAGTCGTCGGCTTTCGATGCAATCGAGCTAAAATAAAGCAGTTTAATCGTATATGGTATATACGACTTATATGCACATTAATAGTGAAAACATTCCAGAATTGTTTGTTAGAGATAAAAAAAATCGGAAAAAATATGTAATTTGTTTGTGCTTTATGCTGAATTTGTTATAAAGAAGTGTAAGTCCCTCCATACAAGATATCCGATTTTTACATAATAAGGTTACGTTTTTGTAAAATCAGAAGATCTACAGCACTTCACAATTAAGTTTTATGATGTTCCGCATGGAAACGATTCTTTCTAAAACTAGGAATTAAAGGTCGAAGTTGTCTAGTGATAAAAAAAATAAAAATAAATCTTTTTTCTTGAAATACGTCTGCAAAACGTTTATTCATAAACATTCATATTTTTGTAAAACAAAACAGTCTCAAGGAGTGTTTGGTGTTTAATCATTGCAAGTATCCTACAAAAAGCTCTGAGATTTTGTAGTTTTTTTCATTTCACCATGTCGAAAACACGAACAATTTTGCGATCTGTCCAACGTAGGTTTTCCTTGCTTCACCCATGTATTTATAGCATGCTCCCGCCTTTTATATTTCTGGATTTCCAATTTTGATCTTTTAAGCTCCTGCAGGCTTTCCTGCAGATTAATTTCAGTTTCAGTTATCCTGTTTAAACGCTCATCAAGGTCTTGGTACGGTTCGTCGAAATCTTTATGCAGGGCAAACTGTGATGTTAGAGACGCTCGCATGATTTCGTTCCATCGACATGTTTCTAGAGATTGTTTTATATTTTCAAGCAGAGTTCTATTATATGACTGCAGACTAATATCGATATCGTTCCATGATTTATTGAGCGAGCTGAGTGCTTGACGAACTTCACGATCATCGTAATTAACAATTGCCGTGTATTTTTTCTCCTTGACGAATATTTTAGACCTTTCTTCAGCCATCCTTGCTTCCAAAGCCTCATCTTTTATCAATCCTAATTGTTCAAACAAAATTTCCGTTTGCTTTTTTGTCTGTTCCAGTTCCTTGAAGATTTTCTTTTCATGGAAAGAGGAGGATATCATATCGTCGAACTTATCACAAATCGAGGCAAATCCATCGGTGTGGACAAATGCTTTATGGAGGGATTCGTTTTGGTCGAAGACCACATGAACCCGTTCTTCTAATTTCTTCTTCCATTGCTCCGTCTGTGACACGAATTCGGCTCTGTTGGCCTCGATTTGTTTACAATTACGTTCCGATTCATCGCGTAACTTCTTCAAATGTTCGTCATAATTTTCCGAGGCGGCGTCAGCCATTTTGTTGAAAATTTCCAGTTTCGAGGCATCCGAAATGTGATCGTCTTTTAATAACGTATTTCGATCGTGTGAAGTCGATTTTGGTACATATGCACCTATGCACCATTCTTTAACAAGACTGAGGCCATATTTTTCGGCCACCTGAAGGTTTTCTAAGATCATGTTCACATTTGAGCCGGATGCAGAAGACTTTAATATTGCAAGTAGTTCTTTATCTATACGGCGATGAAGGTGAATAATCTTCAGCTCCTTCACGACTGGCAACATTCGCAGTAGATCACTTCCTGAAAAATGTTATTGTTTGTATAAATATATCAGGTATATTATAATAGTCTAGTAGGAACGGAGGTCCACGGTGCATAATTGGAAGTTTTTTTTTTTTTTAAATATGCTGATGATGTTCAACATTGTCTTGGGTAAAAGTATTTTCCCAAGAAAAAAAAAAGATTCCCACGGGGTCTAAATCCAAGATGGCCGCCAAGATGGCATACCAAACACTTAGAAAATACAGTTTTATCGCAAATGAGAGTATATATGACGTTAACAGAAAAACTATATTAATTATGATTGATGTACTAATGTTTACTCATAGATACCGCTAGAA
Organism: Dreissena rostriformis; assembly: GCA_007657795.1. Lineage (NCBI taxonomy): Eukaryota > Metazoa > Mollusca > Bivalvia > Myida > Dreissenidae > Dreissena > Dreissena rostriformis. The sequence goes on from VMBQ01001492.1 coordinate 119,005, forward strand.
ACAGAAAAATATCCAAAAAGCCATTACACTTGCATTCGAAGCAGAATTCAAAATTTGTTCATTGGCGGCAGGCATGGACTACTTTTTTATATAAAAGTAATTAATCAAAGATAATTAAATTAAAAATTAATTATAATCTATTAGAATCAAACGAACATGAATGTTTAGATTGTAATTAATAAATTACAATTATTTGATCAAAGTAATTAACTGTAACTAGTTATGTGCATATGAAAGTGCTTAAACAATACCAGTAACACATTTTTTTTAATTATTTCTTATTTAAACTTTAAACAATCACTTTTAATATTGAGTTTAATGTATTGCAGTTTAAATAAAGAGATATTGCAAAAATATATTGGCATTCTTGTCAATTATGTTCAATCAACGTGATTCTCAAAGACATCGCCAATTAAATTCGTTATTTAATACAATAATTATGAATATAATAAATTATAATATCCTCATATTCCAAATCTCTTGAGAATAATGATGTTGCGGTTTAATGCGCATGACTTAAAGCGCGACAAATAAAAGAAAATTAATGATGCGAACATTAGTTCGACTCAATATAACGCTACATTTTGTTATCTATCTGCGAACTTTATAATGATTAAATATTCGAAACTGCTCTATCGAGTTGTTAATTGGCAATTAAGCAACCAATATTAGTGCCTGCATGTATAAGAATGTTTTAAAAAAAACATCCAGTTTAGTCCTTTTTGAATAGTCATCAGACTTATTACGTATTAGCCAAAGGGAAATAAGAAAGAACATGGAAGTCCTATTCCTACTAAGTAACAAGGCGCAGTGATCGCCCTTACCATGTCTTCACCGTTCGCAATACGTTTGTAAAACATACATAATGTCATGGATGGTCGGTCCTCTTATTGTTTTTGTTGTTTAATTTTAAATATGGTTATTGTATATAATAATATATTAAGCAAAACATAACCACTGTTACAATGTTTAAGTAATCATAACGTTGACAGATTGCTAAAAAACAATATATTAAAAAAAAAACAATTACATAGGGCAATCTAGCACTACTGTGTTCCAAACAATAGTATATACCTTTTTCATACATATTCGCCGAAACGTAATTAAACGTAAAAATGCATGCTTTTACTATTGAGATAGAGTTAACAGCTATTAAAATACGTATGAGCCTCGCCTTGTGAAAAGGAGGTTTAATGCATGTGCGTAAAGTGTCTTCCCATATTAGCCTGCACAGGCTAATCAGGGACGACACTTTCCGCCTTAACTTGACTTTTGCTTGCAAGACCCTTTCTTAAAACAAACAATATCATAAAAGCGGAAAGTGTCGTCCCTTATTAGACTGTGAGGGCTGCATAGGCTAATTAGGTACGGCACTTTAGGCACATGCATTAAACCCCCTTTTCACAGAGCAAGACTCATATATAATATGCTCACTAGTGAACGATGTATCCTTCATCGTTGACGTCATCGTGTCTAACGTCAGTTTGACGTCCTCGCTCGGGAGTCCAATCATCTCGAGCACGAACGCGTCTTCGTAGACGTCGTTGTTTCTATGTAACACCACGTGTTTGCTTTCTGCGCTCGCAGCGGCGACACTTGGTACTTTACCGAACAGAACAAAATAGTACTTAATTCGTTTTCACAGGTTACACAACAATAACATTTTGTATTAACATGTGAGCATATTTATACGATAATTACACAAAAGACAAATACACAGTAGTATATACGATTAATCATAGTAAATCATGTGGGAAAATGGTTGTTATGAGAACATTCTCCAGCAGAGAGTCAGTAACATAGTGGTTATTTAAACAATATATTGTCTAGAAAGAAACGATATTATAAGTTTTGAACAAGTAGTAGTTAAATAATTAATAGATTAGCACTAATGTGAATACGTTCCAATAGCGAAAGTAGGATTAATGATAATCAACAACACCATGATATATAATAATACTTCTAATCTTATAATAAAAACAATAACAGCAAAAACAACAACAACGATAATATGTTATAAATTATAATACTACTTTACCTCTGCCTCTCCGGAGACTGTTTATAAGATCGCTGAACAACGTTGAATATCTGCACAAGGTTTCTTTTTTAATAGGATATCTTTGATCACCAACGCAAATCAGAACAGTTTCGTCCATTTTAGAATATTTATTGTTAACGTTATGTGTATCGATGTATTTACATCGGTTCTCTTAACTATAATACGGTCAATGAATTGCGCTTTACAATGTCGTCGCATATTGTGGCACTAATACGAACCAATTCTTACAAGATTAGAGTTGGTCGATACGCTATTATATCCCCGGGCAAAACAGTGCTATGTTATACTTATCCAATAAATCGAATAGGGCGCATGACCATGCAACTTGTTTATTAAAGGAGTCATGCAGTTAGATGTATTTGCTTCGTATATAAAATTTGCCGCGATGTTCATTATTTACCGGTACACCTGTGTTTTTACTTAATTAGAAACCAAAAAAATATGTACACACCGTTAGTAGAAATTCATTTGTTGTTTTGTAATTCCTTAATACAATGGATGATAACGTTTTACTTAAAATAACTTGATATTTCTGGTTGAAGTATTTCGAGGTTTTGCGTGTGCATGCAACATGTGTATGTTCTCGTATTAGCTTTACCTTTACCCACATATACATCCATACATATATATGTATAATGCTCGCTATTGCGACGCCATGGTATGACATTATTTGGCGCGTGGGTATAACTTTTAATTTCTTGGTTTTGCAACATCACAATTTCATATGTATGTGTTGATATTTGTTTTTCTTGTAAAACAATGCGAGTTGTCTACGTACCGGTTATTCAAATTGTCTTGTAATTTTGTTTTAATTATGTAATTCTTTGTATACATGTTATTAGGTGTTGAGTAAGAATAAACTGAAGTGAACTTGATGTATTATTGATCACGCTAGAACAAGATCTGATTTTTTGGCAACAAAAGAAACTTCATGGTAAAAAGGTAAGTACATGAATAAACAATGTATTATACACTTTAGATGCGCTATACGCGAGAACGGAAATCAAACTGCAATTAAATTATGTGTAAATTACATTTTTATTGAGATCCAACGCGGTTATGTGTTAAATAAAAAGCAGCGATATATATACACATATTTTTACTATAATTTCGTATCAGCGTGACTGTCGTTGTAGATCGATGTGTCCCTTTAATAAATTGCGTTTCTCGTTTTAGTGTAACTTCCAATTTAAGTAAAAGGCGTTTGACTTTTGATTGTTAGATAATCTGAATACAATATGTTGAATACTAGTAATTAATGTGTATCGTATGGATAGTTTTATTTCTTCTAAATACCGCAACGCATTCAAATCAATTATTGTATGCCTAAAATGCGTATTTGTATGTCAATATGTATAACTAACGAGAACAGGTCGAGAAGAAAACACAGTTTTAACCACTATTTTTATAAGTGTTAATGTGTAAATGTGATCGTACACGATCCAAATGTGTGAATACATCTAGCCGCTTATTCAAACCTCAAATATCGTTTATAAAGACATACAACTATTAATGATTTTTAAGCTACATTTTTGGCTTTTTTCATTCAGCATAACTAATAATACTGGTTCGGGTACATCACCATATAGCTTATTTTAAATATCTTTGGTACCGTAGCCAATTGATGAATATGGATAACTGATATCCAGCGGAATACTTTGGTTATCTTCAATTTTAAGATATCTTTGTTTGAAGATAACCAAAAGTTATCCGCTTGATAAGAGTTATCCAGATTTATACAATTGGCTACGACCGTCCATAAGAAGCACCGCAGCAGTTTGAATGATAATCATCTTGAAATGCAATCGCCACTTAACAAACACTGAATGTTAAGTCGCGTTGACGTATATCTAATTTTATTTAGTACTTCTGATCGATGAACAAATTTACAAATGTTCGTTTAGTCAGGATTAGACTTATCAGATTATAGTTTATATTGATATTATGTTAGTGTTACAATCGGAGTGCAGGCTAATCAGTGTACATCTTTATAAACGCGTTTGAAATCCAAATTAAAGCCTATTTTTAAGACTAAGTCTTAATGTATTGTCAAAAACTGAAATAAGCATTTGATACAACTATTTGTAAGAAAACTTAAAGTTTAATAATCGACCACAAATCCTTTGATAACAAGCTCTTAGATTGAAATTACTTGTTAATCACTCACCTTCCATTAAACCACACGCATAGCACGATTTATGTTTACTACCTAAGTATTAAATATTTTATACAAAAACAACACTCAACAAACAAAGGACATATATACACTCTTTATCGTAGGTTTTAGAAATGTTCATTTTAATAAATACAAACTATACGCATGTTTCGTTTATTTAAATTTACTTTCGGTGCGATATTTCATTATACAAATCAATTGAACTAGTACAGCTAAAGGGGAACAACTCTTGCATAACAATCTTATGAATTAATAACCACACACGAGAGTTGTCTATAATATAATATAATAATATTATTATTCAACCCGTGATCCCCGTGCACGTACATAATGAAACAGTGTGACCCATATAATTCTGTTTTGAGAGAAAAATGTTTCTCCAAGTTACATATTATTTCCATTCTAATGGAAAACGTTTAGCCCTCTTGTATATTGCGCGTGCAGTATGAACTATCGTATATGTTGCGTTTGTATTTGTAACTCTCCGCGACGACATTAATTTTTGTATTTCTATGCATAATGCATATACTATTATTTCTTTCTTCATAGTTGATTCAATATTAATTTCAGAAAAATTAAAACAAAAACATTTTTCAAATATATTTGTGTACGAACAACAGTGTAAAATAAACATGCATACATTATCTGTGTTTTTCATTTATTTTGTTAAGATCTAAACTAAAAGAATTTACATATTTCACATATATATTTTGTTGGAACACCACAAACAATAAACAGTAACTCCAACGTTTGTGTTCGTCATTGGTAATTTACTGACAGACTCCTCTCTCTCTAATTTCATTAAGTTGCAATGTATAATTGTGTATTACTTTTACAATAGTATCTTGTGCAATTTTATTGTATATATATTGATACTATACTTTGGTTTAATTATTAAAATGTTTTAACTCTGTGTAGATAATCATTGTTAACCAGTTTTATTCGTAATCTGATTATGGGTGATATATGCTTTTTTTAAACATTTTTTTATGTGCGCGATAGTGACAGGGTTTAACAAAACTCAGTTTCTTAGGTTCTTTCCTTTTCAGAGCAGTTCTTAATTTCAGGTTAACAATGGTTATCTGCCTTTTATGATATGTAAACAGAAAGACTAATTTTACTGGTTATTTGTGTATAATAGTCTCCTGTAAGTCTGATTTATATTGGCCGGTACAAGTTGTAATATGTTATGCTTTGAATATTTTTATTATAAATTTTGTATAACACATGTATTGGATGAGACTTGAATAAACCAATAAACTTGAATTAACTCGAAAATCAAAATTAATAGGAACCCCCGGAAACTATAGAGGTGTGAAACTAACAATAAGATGTTCTATTTTTTCAGGAGTTTTTAGTTTAATCAACCACACATACTTTTAATTGTAAGCCCTTAAATATCGGTTTGTTTTTGTAATTGAGGCTCCTTTTATTAAATCACATGTAGAACGAGATGTTTTGGATAGATTGTAATATTTTATCATCACGGTTGGATATGGGATTTTTTAAATAAACAGAGGTAATAAACATTACAAATGTGAGATAATTTTAATACGGTGTACATCGATTGGAAACTGTTGAAACAAATATATTTCCTTGTGTTAAAGTAATTGTTTGCTACGATCAATATTCTTATGAATTTATTAATGTACAAAACAGTGTAATGTTATCTAGTAAAGACTATAAACGCAGCTTTTATTACCCAGTGCGCCTGTTCAATGAACACTGTATGAGTCGCGTTCAGAGAAAACTGGGCAAAATGCATGTGCGTAAAGTGTCATCACAGGCTAATCCGGGACGACACTTTCCGCCTTAACTGGATTTTCGCTAAGAAGAGACATCATTTAAACGAAAAAAACAATAAAAGCGGAAATTGTCGTCCCTGCTTAGCCTGTGCGGACTGCATAGGCTAATCTGGCATGACAATTAACGCACACGCACTATGCCCAGTTTTCTCAGAACACGACTCATATGCACGGTCAGCTACACATGATCGCCACAACAGCACAAGCACACATATTTATCTCCCTTATCAATCATTTAGATTTGGTTCAATTGTGTTTGTTTGTTTCGTATCATGTTTCGCCGTTTTTAACATTATGACCTTAATACTATTGAAAACGGCAAACAACCCAACAAACCAAACAAACACAATGTGTTTCAACGTACTGTTGTGGCGAACATGTTAGCTTAGCATGCATAAAGTAAATATCGGACAGGCACACCTTATTATATAAACCCTTTAAAGCCACACACCTTGAAATGAAGTACATGTTAATCAATACATATAGATGCAATTTGAAAGTGTGCACACTTGTCATTAAATCTCTAGCCTAGTTAGCAAGTAATTTATTATTTTTCAAACGGTACCGCTTTAAAAACAGAAAGTAGGATTTCTAGACGTATACGTCCATTTCGACAAACGCGATTATTTTTAAGTTTTCTTGCCATAAATAAAGGACCACAGAGGTGTGTATGATAAAACTGCAATACTGCTGCAGCTTCTGGAGTTTCACTTCTTCATATTAAAGCGCAAAAAGACGGATTTCTACCTTGTTACCACCAGATATATTCTAATTGGCATAAATACAATTAAATCTTTAGCCTAGTTAGCAAGTAATTTATTATTTTTCAAACGGTTCAGCTTTTAAAAGCGAAAGTATGATTTCTAGACGTATACGTCCATTTCGACAAACGCAATTAATTTTAAGTTTTAAAGCGCAAAAAAGACGGATTTCTACATTGTAACCACCACATATATTCTAACTGGCATAGATAAAATATGTTTCTTATTTATACTTAAATTTACTATGCCAAATAATTTGGCTTTAAATGTTTGCGCTTACCATATTGAAACCAATATTATAGGTTGCCTATTTATCTATGGATGCACTTTAATATCTTAAAATAAAAAGAGCATTTGTAAGCAAGTTCTTTAAATAGGACTATTCTAGGACAACATCATTTAGCAAATGAAGTTACGACTTAATATAAGCAAACAATGAGAATAAATGCCTTTCTATGATTTTCAATTTTTCAGGAAATTGCTTTAAAGTTTTGGAATTATAATGTAACAATCCCGTCGATATAACCGTCGGAAAATCGGGAATATATTTGGGTTTGACTGACAACAACACCAATAAAAACAGACAAGCTGGCTCTCACGAGTCCATTTGCTTTCACCGCCAGGAAACGGTATATACGAGGTTTCTACGTCCATGTTTGAAACATCATACACTATCGTATGTGTCAGACTTTATTTAATGGCATATTTATGTAACGCAAACCGAAGTTGTTGCGCAAATTAGTTTTAGAGGGAAATTATTTACAAAAAAACTCTTCAGGCATCTGATATGACGCATTTTCTCTTGTTCTTTTTTTTTAAGAACGATTAAGGTTACTTCCATTTAACATGAAACTTGTAAATAAATCATCGCATTCTCTATTTTACCAATACGTTTGTTTATTTTATATCAAACAGTAAACAAACAAGTTGATTTCCGTCTAATATAGATATGGACAATCCGGGCCTACAAACACGCACGAATGCATGTCAAACACGCACACAAACACACACACGCACACAAACACACACACGCACACAAGACGCACAAAACGACGTACACATGCACACACACAATACGCGTATTCCACATGGAATTTTAAAATTAGGCGCACACATTTTTTTGTTTCCACTAACCCTACCAACCCCAACTTTGTTAGCCAATCCTAAACTTTTTTTTGTATTCAAACATGATTTAATGATAATGTTGCTAATAACGATCATATTCAATATATTAACTATTAATATTGTGATAAATTTTGCTTTAATCGATACTATTGGTTAATACATTTTAAATTAATCAAAAACAAACAAATTAAAAATAAAATAAATAGAGATTGGGAAGATTTCTGCATTTCTTTGTATAATCGTATTAACGTGGGGCATTGTACGGATATTAACGAAAACAAGTTTAGCCAACGTATATACGATGTGTTTATTTTTGGCGATGTTTGTGGAAACAACTACCATTTTCGTTTTTGCCTCAGTGTTTAAATCCTAGTGTAAGTATTTTCTCTAGAAAACAATACGTTTTCCACTCCTGTCGGAAAGGTAAAATTGTTGTTTACTGTGATTATCGTCAAAAAGTCCAAATAAAACAGGACATTTACCAGACACTGATAAGTGTAAAAAATACAGTATAATTGTCGAAGGGTAGGTAAATGAATTTGCGGAGTGATTTTTGTTTGGTAAACTACGCTTGCACCACGTGATATAATGCTACGTAATGCTACATAATGCTTCCAGTCTATAAAGGCAAATTGCATCTTAATATTGGTTTTGTAAAAGGTTTATTTGAAGTCTCGTAATGCGTAGATCGATTTTCATTCTGCGTCAGCCATATCGAATACAATATATTAGTACTGGCGTGGTTTTGAACTACTTTAATACCAACATGCAATTTTTGTTTGTGTCGTCTAAGTATCGCTATACATTAAGATTATTGTTACCAAAGTTAATTATACAGAGTAAATATGTACTTTTCTTCAAAATGTATTAAAGTGCGAACTTTGTCAGCGAACATACGTAAACGCGTTCTTCGTGAAATCTGTTTAAATACGGGCTTAAACAACTGTGTGGGTATTCTTGTAAATATGTTCAGTGTACATTCAAACGAGAAATACTTATTAACATAAATATATGAATTTTCCAAACAGTTTTGAGACGAACAGATTCGTCTTGTTCTGAACAACAACACGGTTTTTACGTTTACAGAAACCAGAACAAACAATTCTTTAATTCTTCAAAAAGGTTAAATTGCACAGATCCATTAGACAATGCTTTCTGTTTTAAAAAAATCCTGTGCATAACACAAATATTATTTACGTGTGGTGTTTGATGATTGTTTGAGTCAATGCGAACTTTCAACCTACGTCATATACAGATACTTAATAAAGTACAGAACTTGTCAAAAATATTATTGTCATGCTCATTTTAGACCTGTCGATCATTGCTCGAAGCAAAAACAAAAACAACACAATTTGCACGTCCAGTTTCACTCCTACGCAGATGACCTCATGTTCAACTTTAATCTGTCTATATTGAGCCATTTCCAAATTCATAACGACGGCATGGCCTGTGAATCCACTTATCTACAGATGATTGGAAATTCCTGGCAGTAATTTGATGTGCTTCCTAAATGCTTTGTCACACAATATAATATTTTCTCTCATGATGCATTAATCAGTTGTGATAATGACTTGCTTCGTTAAAGTAGATTGGGGAAAAAGGTCCCAACTGTACCATGCTCTTTTTGTCGCATATGCAAAAAACACGATTATGATGTTTTTTTAAATACTCGAAATTGAATGTTCTTAATGGGCAAACCACACGTGTTTAACATTGTACTTGCTGAAGGTTCATGGTTATGATTTGTACTCATGTGACCTAAAATAAATAATGTCAAATGCAGTTGTATAGAATTATAAATAGTTTATTCAATTATATTGTTTTGTTTCTCAACCTATGCAATTCTATTAATGCAACGACTTAATACGCATGGATTGCACTGGATGGAACATGTTACCCGATAAAGAAAACACGTACACATGGATGTATCCAGTACGATGAATTTGCACGTCACACGAGAATTAAGAACAGTGAAGACGAATGTTATACATGCTCTTTGAGAACTCATACAGTATACACACTATCCGTGCTGTACGGTTGTAAATTAGGCCAACATTAAATTATGCTGATTGTAGCAGATGCATAAATGACAAGACATTGTGTAACAGATGTTTTCACCAGAAACTATCGCGTGTGATGCTCAAAATAACAGGAGCTTTAGGCGATATATTGTATTCTGCGACTATGACACTCTTGTACGTGATTCTTATACGGTTAGGTTTATGTTTGACTGCATCCGATCTGCTTTTATATATTCCACAGTTTATTAAAATAATACTGTCATAATTTAGTCTTGTATAACTCAAGAACAAAGTGGTCATGATATATGTAATAGTTTAGTAAGTATATATGTGTATGTTCAACATTGATGAGTTAGGAAAAATATTCACGGTTATCGTTATAAACAACTCGTTCTTAAATTAAAAGTAGCCTTTCTTTTCACATAATATACTTCTGTCTACATGTATATACTTGCACATTTTGACTTCCCACAGTGTTTCAATATCCTTTAGGCTAATTATTTTCTGACGAATGAAAGTATTGCTGTATTAAATCGTTTGTTTAAAACCATATTTTTACATACTGTGCATGTAAAAAGACAAAATAAAGAATTGTGGATTTAACAACAAACACACATTTTTCTAATTCTACGCTAGCAAAGTAATCCAAGTCGAGTCAGCGGCCTTTGGACACTCATATTTTTTTCAAAATGAACTAATATTGTGTATCCCAAAAGACAAAAACCAATGTGACACATTAATAACATAAACAGTCGTTTTAAATATGTGATCTAGAAGATAGATGACTCATTGAGATAAGTCAATCAGTATCGATGGTAATATTTTGAACGTTTTACCCTCTACTTCGGTGAACACAATCTGACCGATTATACACCAATAGCAATAACATATACATTAAATTACCATATGCCTTTAACTAAGTGACGGACTGACTTAACGAACATAACGTACATAACCGACCTACCGACCGACCGACCATTGTGTTTGAAGCGATGTTGAGTATTCACTCGTTTTCACTCATAAATAGCAATTTGGTTAAATATAAATTAGGCATATACACATTATAAAGTATTGGGCTTCATTTAAATATAATAATAACATTGTATTTCAACTATACATCAAATGTACATAATTTAAGAGAAGGTCAGCAACCAATTAATCATCGAACTCTAAAACTGACCCCAATTACATGAAATATGTCTTCCTTATAACGGAAATCCTTAAAAATATACCAACGGATATTGCCATACTGTACCTTGTTTTTTCGACAAAGTATCAAATATTGTCGAGGAAGTTCATTAAACAGGTACCTATGAATTTCACAAAAGAAAATGTGTGAAGGGTTATAAAATGATACACATATTTTTATATTTTCGTAAACTAGTGTAATGTTCATGACTTTGTAAAACAGTATGCATATTTTGTGCGTTTATCTTTAAATGCTGATCGACAGTTAGCATTGTTATGTTCGTCACGCGCTTTATTAATGTATGTATGATGATATATTGTCATTTGTACACTCGGTATGTATATTTAATATGTTTAAACCAGAAATAACTACACATAACACGTGTATAATGATGCAAATGTAGATCTGCTTTAACATATGTAAACTTACGCTTTTAAGGTCAATGTTTTATGCAGGCATTAATTATCTCTCTTATGAAGGCATCACCAAGTAATGCGCACACTCACAAATAAAGAGAATATATATGCAAGATGAACACACTAACAACACTAATAATTTTAACAGAACAGAACAGAAAATAATTGTATTACACATAAACTTTACAATTTCTAGTGTTAAGCAAAATGATTATACAAAATATATGATTATAGTAAGTCGTTTTTGCAGAAATTTTCTTATCAAGTAATTGATGAGCTTTACAGATATTTAAACAAAACCCATTTTATCTCACATGTAAAAAGCGTCTCTATCTATATATAGAACCGTTTTTGTATGTCGTTGTAATCGATAGAATGAAACAATAATTTTGAAGAACACAAAATAATACAATTTGAATCCGAATCAGTTAACATTTAAGTAACACACACACTACCGAATTATATTTATACTAATTGTGTATTTTAACCATAGTCGCAAAATCACGTTTTATTTTAACTTGTTTGCACACAGTCACAGATAAGTGGGCAATCATCGCCATAAGGAAGTGTAACTTTGTACAATATTGCGAATACAATTTTTCAACGTCATGTGCACATATACATTTTAAGCATGTTATTTCAAAAACTGTAGTCTATTAGTTATGCATACAGTCTCTGTTAATGAACGTTTTGTGTCAACACGTTTCATTTTGCTTGATGCCATTCGCTGGAATATCATTCACAGACTTGAGTTAATATAGGATGACCTGGAATGTTGATTCATATACTCAATGTGAAAGTCACGTTTACAAGTCAACGGTTGGTTCTTTTCATTTTCCGTTTCATGATAGACTAAACAGAAATAACATGCTTTGACAGTGTATTTATCGGAAAGTTAAAACAGACTTTCAGGAATATTTGAATGAATGCGACGGCTGTATGAATAAAAAAGGCGAATATGCAATTAATTAATTTCTATCCAATTTTTTGACCAATTTGAATGAAGGCAAGTTCTCATCACCTGTGACTGTAAGCGATGAGCCTCTGCATATGTTCTGAATTGTTAAAGCTTAATACTATTCGTATAGTAATCGTTGAGTTTATTGTTTATACCTGTGACAATTGTCCATAAGTATGAAGCACATAAACATAATGTATGTCACAAACGAGTGGTCGAGTGACTAATAAATTGTATACAAATATAGTTCATTTTCATATACAAACAGAAACATAAGCGTGGTGTCCATCCTTGTTATCATGATAATTTTACATAAAATGGTTATGTACGCATTTATTCGTATTGTCTAAGGATAATCATAGTAAAGCCTGAACAAGTTACGTAGGTTAAAGTCTTTCTTCACAGATAATGCGAGATGATTATTGGTTCAACCATTTTCGGATTTCAATAATCCATCAAATATTTAAACATATTTGGCTTTTTCCAATAGTATGTATCAATATACAACTTTCGTTTTTCTGTATATAGTTTACATTCAATTACAAAATAATACTCATCTTCAAGTATATGACAACTATTACAATGTTTTTTTCCTTATATGAAATCGGATTCAATACGTTTGTTTTTTTAAAAGAACAAACAGAATAACACTGATATAATTCGTTTTCTAAGCATGTGTTCACGATGACGCTCTGGTTTTTGTATTGTTTAAGATTAATTTGTGTACTTCTAATTGTTTTTATATGGAACTAATTAAATTCGTCAAAGCGTTATACTGTTCGTTAAGTTCTCGTCGTAAAAGGTGCTGCCAATATTGTGTAAATCACATAACTTAGAACAAATACCTTTTTTAAGAAAACGAATATTACGTGCTCACTGGTCAACATTTTAATGAAAAATGGAAACTAGCTCATTCCGCCGGAATCGAAAAAACGAGCCAATTATTATTTTTCCCTTTCTAGCATCTGCAACTATCAAATGTAAATGTACTGTATACATTAAACCATTGATTATACACTATGTTAATTTGGATCCGGATCATAAGTATATCGTTCCCATAAATAATTACAAGTAGTGTTTTGGCACTAATATCACAATAAAGACAGCTACTTATTAACAATAACAATAATAATTTGCGCATATAACGTCTTACTTACAATGTCTACCAAATACCAACAAAGTTCATTGACAACTAAACAATTTGTAATTATTAATTTATTAATGGACAATTGCAATCAATATTAAGAGACTGATCGTAAATATTTAACTTCTGATGTTTTGACTACTGTCATCATATTTTTAAATATATGTATTCTCACGGGCGCTTTTTTTAGTTTCTTGTATATCTTGGAGCTCCATTAGTAAGTTGGCAAAAGTAGAAATCATTATATATCGAGTTTGTACTGGCAATCTCACGTCACGAGAAAAAGCGTTTTCTTGAACGCAATGCCTGATATTAATTGCTTCTATGTAACTCAGAAACAAATATGGTTGTGCTATTGCTTCATGAATTTAGGATTGATTGTATTTGCACAACATGATTACATGTAAAAACGGTATTAAGCAGTACAAACGTCAAACTGTGTTATACATTGTTGTGCAGGAAATCTGAACATGTTTTAATGCGAGATAATAGCGTGTGTAGTTTTAATGTGTTTATAAATATTTGGCGAGGTGACAATACTATGTAAACACAACATATTACGCGGAGTTTATAATTAATCCATACGCTTTTAACATAGTTAAAACGAAATAAATATGTTAAATGGAGCAAAAATAGTACCATTATTTTTGTTTTGATAGATGTCATAAGAAAAAATTAACATGAGCTGTTGAATAATTGTTCAAAATGGATTTGATTTTGACATTGCACGACGGTTTGCATGATATATTTGAGGTTTTTTGTTGGATGGTGTCTTGAGCGTTGGCACTGTTCGTTATATTTCGTAAGAACACGTCAATATGTCTATTTGTGACAATACGAGAATGCTTGTAATATTATCTCAAATACGATAACATGTTTTTTTGCTTTTTATAACCATTGCTGTTTGTGTTTATAATAAACATATAATCTCGCCACGTCAAAGCGTGTACCAAAAGTATGTGTTTTAATAAATTGTATTCAAATATCTATGTTCTAGTTATTTTTTTAATCTGTTATAAGCAGTTGGTAAATTTTCATTTCAACAAACGGAGGACAAATCCCTTTTTATCAAAAAGTCAATGTCTTTGGTTAGCAGAACACATTCACATTTGAAAAATATTACAAGAACAGTTCTAATGCACTATTGTAGTAAACAGAACTAATATTAAACAAATAGTTTTATCGACGACGGATGTTTTCGGTTTGCCAATGCTCTGCGAATGTCATAATAACGGATGGCACCAACCAACAAAGGAAACAAAACAACGCGCTAAATTCGAATACCAATTTGATATCAAATATATCGCTTTTAAAACGTCATTCTCAGCCAATTTGTTTAATGTTGGAAGCATATTTGGCATTGATATATTGCACGCAGATGAATGCTCTCGCACGGGAAAATAGCAGAAGATGTGATGAAATATATATAAACAGAGGATACTGAATTGATTATAACCGTATTTTTATCATGATGTCGAACTTTGTCCTGAAACAATTTCAGTAATGCCATTTTCTGGTTACTTTTGAGCTAATAAGTTTTGTGCATTTCATTCATAAATACAAATAAAATTGAATGAAATTCGATTTATAATCGGGCTTATTCAAAGCTGGCAATAACAGTTACTTGTTAATATGTTCATGAATATGGCAATCGTTGGATATAAGCTCTTTCGGCTTATTGGATTATTCTTGGCAGGCGACTATATATGAGCTATAACTGAGCAACATTTTTCATGTACAAAAGTACGCTATTAACAGTTTACTATTTTACGCATCAACTCTTTTAATTGCCTGCTAAGATCAATATTTTAATGAATTAGTAACTAAACGAAACAGTGTTATATTATCTAGTAAAGACTATACACATTGTATACCCCGATGCGCGTGTTCGGTGAACATTATATGCTCTGTCAGCTACACAAGCTCGCCACAACAGCACATGTACAGCCATTTATCTCCCGTATCGATGTAATAGCGTTTATACAATTGTGTTTGTTTGATTAGTTTAACATCTAACTAAACAAACACAATGTGTTTCAACGTGCTGTTGTGGCGAACATGTTTAGCTTAGTATGCATAGCGTGTACATCGGACAGGCACACCGTATTGTAAAAAAACGAACATGAAATTGTGTGAGCAAGTTCTTTAAATAGGACTATAGGAGGACAACATCATTAAGCAAATGAAGTTATGACTTTATATTTGGAAAATCGGGGAATAAACGCCCTTGTATGATTTTCAAGTTTTTATGAAATTGCTATAAAGTTTCGGAATTATAATTGACTCATCCCGTCAATATAACCGTCGGAAAATCAGGCATATATTTCGAACAGCACTTTGGGTTAACTGACAACACCACAAATACAAACAGACACACTGGCTCTCACGAGTCCAGTTGCTTTCAACACAAGGGAACTTCGAGTCAATGTTGGTTGGTTTTATTTCATAACAATTTATGTTCTTGTTTAGAATGAACATATAACGGCACTCCGTCATACCATCTTCCGGAGTTATTTAATTGTATTCTAATAATGTACTTATGCCTTAGCTGTTGTGCAATCTTCTTTAATAAGGACTATGCGAGGACAAATTCATTTAGCAAATGAAGCAATTACTAAATATTAGGAAAATCTGAGAAAACATGTCCTTCAATTATTATGACGATTTAAATAAATAGCTATAACATTTCGAAATTATAATTGACACATCACGCCAATATAACCGTCGGAAAATCAGGGACAGATTTCGAAGAGCACTTGGGTTTAACTGACCTCCACACTAATAAAAACAGATACGAGTCAATTTGCTTTTACCGCCGGGAAACGGTATTTACGAGGTTTCTACGTCCATGTTTGACACATCATGCAATATCGTCTGTGTAAGAATTTATTT
Source organism: Dreissena rostriformis (assembly GCA_007657795.1). Taxonomy (NCBI): domain Eukaryota; kingdom Metazoa; phylum Mollusca; class Bivalvia; order Myida; family Dreissenidae; genus Dreissena; species Dreissena rostriformis. The sequence continues at coordinate 135,551 of VMBQ01001492.1, forward strand.
AATTGCATTGTAATGTAATGGAGACCGAAGTTGTTGCGCAAATTAGTTTTAGAAGGAAATAATATACAAAAACCCTCTTCAGACATCTGTAATGACGTATATAGATATGGACAATCAGGGCCTTCAAACATGCAAGAATGCATGTAAAACACGCCCACAAAAACACGCACCAAACACGCACGCACACACGCACCGACGCACACACACACGCACACACACGCACGCACGCACACACACACACGCACGCACGCACGCACGCACACACACACACACACACNCCCCACACACACACAATATGCGTACTCCACATGAAATTTTAAAATTGGGCGCAAACATGTGATTGTTTCCACTAACCCGACCAACCCAAATTTTGTTTACCAGTCATGAACTTGTTTTATATTCAAAATTGAGTTTAAGATAGTATTGCTTAATACGATCATATTCACTATATTTACTATTAACATTGAGATAAATTTAGCTTAAGGTGATCATATTCGAAACCATCTTTCAATTGATAAAAAAAACGCAATGCAAAAAGAATGTTATATAGAGATTGGGAAGATATCTGCATTTCTTTGTATAAACGTACATGTATTAACTACGGGAATTGTACAACTATTTACGAAACGCGGTTAAGCCGACCTACCTATGTTGTTGTTGTTGTTTGACGATGTTAATGTTAACCAATGCGAGGGTTTAAATCCTCATTTTATTATTTTTCTCTGGAAAAAAATTGTATCCTACTCATATCGGAAATGTCAAGCTGGCTTTTACTTGATGTTCGTCAAACAGTCCATATAAAATAGGAGACCAACCAGACATTGATAATTGTAAATAATACAGCATACTTGTCGTAGTGTAAATCAATTTATAAAGTGCTGTTTGTTTGGTGAATTACGCTTGCACAACGTGATATAATGCTACATAATGCTACATAATGCTTCAAGTCTATAAAGGTTAATTGCATCTTAATATTGGTTTTTTAAAGGTTGATGGACAGTCTCGTTATGTTTAGTGCGATTCTCCTTCTGTGCCATATCGAATACAGTAGATTAATGCTGGCTTGGTTTTAAACTACTTTTATACTAAATGCAAATTCTGTTTGTGTTATCGTTATTCATTAAGATTATTACCAAAGTTGATTAAACAAAGTAACTTATCAGTCGACTATGCTGTATATTTTTATTTAATCGTCTAGATATCAACTCAACAACACAATATTTATTTACGTATTTTTTAGATTCATTTAGTCAAAGAAAACCTTAAACCTACGTCATATACAAACACTTCCTTAATACGGTACTTCAATTTATTTTTATCAGAATGTTCATGTTTGACCTGTTGATTATTTGCTATAGGAATATTCATGTTTGACCTGTTGATTATTTGCTTGAAGCAAAAGAAAACGATAACCTGACCGGTCCAGTTTCCTTCATGCGCAGATGCCCTCTTTTTCAACTCTTAAACGGTCTGTATGGAGTTATTTCCAAATTCATAACGGTCTCATGGCCTGTAAATCCACTTACTGCAGATGATTGGGAATTCCTGGCAGTAATTTTATGTGTTTCCTAAATGCTTTGTCACACAATATGAAATTTCCACTCATGATGCATTAATCAGTAGTGTAAATGACTTGCTTGTTTAAAGAAGAGTAGAAAAAATGTCCCAGCAGTACCATTGCTTCATTTTTCGGATACTTAATGAACGCGATAATGCTGTGTTGACTTTTTAAAGTACTCGAACTTGAGGGTTGTCAATGGGCAAACCACACATGTTTACAATTGAATTGACTTAAGGTGCATGGTCAGCATTTGTACCCATTTGAGATTAAATAAACAATGTTTGTTTACAGATAACTCAGTGGTATAGAATTATAAATAGTTGATGTAATTGTATTGTTTTTTTGTCAACATACGTACCTCTATTAATTCAAAAACTTGTAAACGTAATGTTTATTCACTCAGTTTCATGACAAAAGAACATAATAGGTATGTATTACACTGGATGGAACATGTTGGTACACACGCGTATAAGATTACAATACATACAATTAAAAAAAAAGAAATGCCGTTTACATATGGATAATTATTTTAGGTAATTTAAAATAGGATATATAAAAGATATATATGAAAAAAAAAAACTACAGCCAATAATAATAGCATACTAAACCGGATTAATCTTGATTTCGAAACAGACGCAGTATGTATGCGTGGATTACGTTGGATTGTATGGTCATGTCAACGGTAATTTAGTCTTAATTATTTTAAACATTGGACATAATTATTCGTTAGGAACTAAAATTCGTCAATCGGTCAACTGACGAAATAGACGAAAAGTAATGTCTGACGAATAATAATGGTTTCACAGTACTATAAACGGCTGATACGTAAAAAGTATTTCCACGAACTATGCACTTTATTTTCAGAGATTGCTAACAGCCTCTTGATAACTTAACTTTATATGACCCCAATAAAATACCATACGTTTTTCTTTGTTGTAATATGAATCCTTTACTTTTATATAATGATCTTTTAATACAAAAGCTATTGACATATGTTTGGAAGCATAAGTAATTTATTATATATATAGGGAGAAAGGTGTTTGAACAACCAGATAAACAGACATACAGACAGACATACATAATCCCATTTGAGACTTGGGATTATGTATGTCTGCGTGTGCGCCTAGCTACGGAGCAGAACGAGCCATACATACTATGAAATCCCCATCCCAAAAAAAGATGGTTCATTCACAGTTATATACCCCGTACTTACACAGCAACACATCTTGACGTGGGAACAATGTTTTACATACACAGAATGGACAACTTTACATACATAAACACTTATTTACAAACATGAAACCATAGTTGTATTAGGGAAGGATCCGATAAGTATTCTAAACTACCCTCACNCGACAATTAAGAGTAAAGGTGAATGTTATACATGCTCCTCGAGAACTTATACGGTATACATACTATCCGTGCTGTACGGGTGTAACGTAAGCCAATATTACATTATTATAACCATGAGAATGCTTGCCAAATTGTCTTTCATAGTTTTTAAGCTATTGATTGCTGATAACATAACTATTGATTTTATTGTTTGAAATAAAAAATAATTTCCTTGTTTGGAAATACTTACTGTATTCATTCTTCATCACAACTGTTATTGTAATGTAGTTCAACCACACACCCTTTATGAAGAGCTCATACATTCCTAGAATAGTGTTATTTACAATTATATATATAGAAAGGTGTGTGAACAACCAGATACACAGACATACAGACAGACATACATATTCCCATTTGAGACTTCGGCGTGTGCGCCTAGCTACGGTGCAGAACGAGGCATACATACTATGAAATACCCATCCCCAAAAAGGATGGTTCATTCATAGTTATATACCCCGTACTTACACCGCAACACATCTCGACGTGGGAACAATGTTTTACATACACATAATGGACAACTTTACATACATAAACACTTATTTACAAACATGAAATCATAGTTGTATTAGGGAAGGATCCGACAAGGATTCTAAACTACCCTCGCACTATGTTAGAAACACCGCGGAAATCCGTTTGATCTAGAAGATACTGTGAAATTATGAATATTTTTGTTTATACTAACATATATATATCAGTTGCAACCGATTGGACTATGGTATTAATTGTGTTTTTTTTTCACGCTGAAATCACGCTGGTTCGGAATTGCCGCGAAACCAGGAAGTTTCTATTATTTCATTTAAGCCCCATTCCTGAAAAGTCAACGTAAATGTCGTAAAGTATTAAGTAAAATAAAGTTACCCAATAACAAATTAGTGTTCCATATACCAATATCCAAAATTTCAAAGCCAGATGTGGTCAGGTAACATAGATGTTTGTAGATATAAAATGCACTTTTTTATTTTTTCGTGTCACATTAAATTCCAAATTAATTTCCCGCACTGATATCTATTCATACGACACATGAACACTTACATGGTACCATTTTAGTGTTCTTGTGTCGTATGAAATAGATAAATTTGCGGGAAATTCAAATGGAATTAATTGTGTCACAAACAAATAAAACGTGCATTTTATATCTACAAACATCTATGTTACCAGACCACATCTTGCGTTGAAATTTCGGCAATTGCTATATGGAACACTAATTTTTAATTTTTTAACTTTATTTCACGGAATATTGTACGAAATTTTCGTTTATTTTGAGTAGTAATGGGGATTAAATGAAATAATAGAAACTTCCTGGTTTCGCGGCAATTCAAACGTCTGAACCCGAAATTAATCCTGTTGTTGATATGCAATTGTCTAGCATTGGTGTTTTTTGCTTTAGGATTTGCTTATATCCAATTTTGAAGAACAATGTGACACCAATACATTTACCATATCAATGGTTTTTGTCTGCAAGAAAAAAAACTATTATTCTATAATTCCTTATAATTTAGAATGACCAGTCCTCTTCTTGCTTTCTAAAAAGAATATTCTAAAATAATTGTTTAAAATATTTGAGATGATTATTTACATGTATACACTGAAAGCAGGCTCGTATGAAAATGAATACATGTTATTCACACATGAATTTTACTGTGTTCGTAACGATGTTTGATCACTTGGGTTTAGTTGTTTGAGATTGGTAATGGAAAATGCGATGAAAAAAGCACAAATATATATGAAATAAATTGATAAGATCTTTGGATAACAATTTGTAAAGTAATATGACATACCAAACTTATTTAAAGATGTTCCAACAAAATCAAATTTTGTTCCTCAAATCAAACGTTCACAAAAGTGAAACTGTGACATTTCGCGTCAAGACACAATGCGTGGTAAATTAAGATAACTGGTAGTACACCTACTTGATTTCCAGACACATTTAAAAACCACCATAGTCTTGATATAATGTCCGGTTTTGATGGAACTCACTGGAAGTGCTGATTCAGCTGATCTTGTATGGGAAATGCATGCTCACTTTGCTTATTTTATGAACACATGAGCCTCGTTCTGACAAAACTGGGCTTACTTCATTTCCGTAAAAAGACGTCCCAGATTAGCCGGTGCAGTCCGCACAGGCTAATTAGGGACGACACTGTATACGCCTTAACTGAATTTTCGTTTAGAAATGACTTCCTTTCAACACAAAAAAAAACATTAAAGCGGAAAGTGTCGTCCCTGATTAGCATGTGCTGACTGTACAGGTTAATCTGGGACGACACGTTGCGCTCATGCATTTAGTCCAGTTGTGATAGAACGAGGCTCATATGTACGAAGATGATGTTCATCTTATGAAATAAAGCAAGTTTTTGCACTGTAAACAAACGTACAATTTATCCTATATCGTATATATGATATAATAATTTACATTAACAAATGTGTGACAACGTAACGAAAATGACTGAATCATAAAGGCTTTGGCTTTTTTAAACCTGTATAACAGAATAGCAAATGTGGTTCAGAAGAATGGTTATATTGTCATCCATTCTAATACACGGCCGGTAATCACGGGCGCCACCTCTTTTTTTGTGAGTGGAAATTTGCTCGTCGCACAGGCAAATACATTGGTTTTCTTTTAAACACTTCACCGTGCCACAACTTATAAAGTTAATCACGTTTCTAAATGAGTTGTTATTATATGTTTATGTACATTTGTGGATGAATACATCTTCGCATAATTGCACTTACTTGCTCGATTTTTTAAATTATGCGAAATATGTTGAAATAAAACATATTAAACATACTCAACCTGTATAATTATCCATGACATGCAAGACATCCGGTCCATAGCGCCACCTCGGAAGTAGCATTGTCTCATTTATTAATGCATCGCAAAAGGAGGTGGCGCCCGTGATTACCGGCCGTGTAATAATGATTGTCCTTTTTGGTTGCATACAGTGCGGGTGTGTTTACCTATGCTGTTCTATTGTGAACGTATGTTTTCCTATATTTCAATGATTAAATGGCATCATGTAACTAATTTGTAATCGTAATACGTAGACAACCTTTATGATACTCATTTTGAAAGCGCAATAAAAGGTCTTATGTTCACACATCACGGCGTTTATGGAAGCCCGAAATTCGAACCAAATGCCTCGAGCACCAATACAATTAAGTTATCTTAGATTGACGACACTCTTCGTTATATAGTCATTACAGCGCAAATGAAGCGGAAAAAAAGCATGCGAAACAGTCATATCTGTGCCACATTGTTATGTCTTTTCTGAAGTTTCACTTTATGTGTATTATCGTTGGCTGTCCGGCTAGCGCAGTGGTTGGTACACTCGCTTCTCACCAATGCGACTGGGTTCAATCACCGATCCCGGTAGCATTTGAGCTTGGTTGGTGGTCACCAAACTAGTAAACGAGTACTTGTGCTTTCGTCAGTAAAGAATCGTATGAGGTTGTGCTATTCGTCACAATGGAAAAATATATCAGCACAAAATTACGCATATATGTACATGCATTTTGCAGAAATCATATTTTACTGCCATCAGGTCATCGCAATTTCAGTTGCCATGCATGATGTTGTTTATTATTATCAATGCTATCCTTCCTTGCTGATTGCAATGTCATATGTATGGTTGTGCATGGCACATAACGCATTGGTCACTTTGTGTTTGGGAATATTTTCACAGACAAATTCATAGTGCAATTAAGTCACGAATAAGTTCAGCACGCAATCGTTTCAGCGTCACGCAAGAAGTTTTAGTTATTTATATCGAGATAACAAGACATAAAATGTGCTATAAGTGTATTTGCAGCCGTCTCACGGGAATAAAGGCAAACAAATCTTGACGATGTGAACTATGGCGTACTAAGAGTGCAACTGGACATATCAGAACAATACCGCGTAGTTTTCAGTATAAAGAAGTGAAGAAGTGAAACTCCGGAATCTCTAGCAGTATTGTATTCCTATTAAACTCACGTTCGTGGTCATTAATTGATGGCAAGTGGCCAATAACCAAAACAGAACGGTACGGCACAATACGAAACAACAGACAATTCATAGAAGATTAAAGCTGTGGTCACCGCCTTGGAACGGTCAATGCTTAGCACTGGTGTTTTAAACCGGTTATAGAGCGCTCAACCTGACATTTGGCCAAGCAATATTAATGATACATATAAGTGTAAATAAAATTTAACCTCATAGCAGGTCATCCACTTAACGATGCTGCTCCATTGTATGTACATTAACGATGCCTATTCCATGTTTGAACATTATGGTCATTATTTCTCATTTTTTTTAAAGTGTTGTTTCCATTCCTTAACATATGTATGTATGATCAGATATAACACAATGTGCTTCCTATAGATGGAAACCTGTTCAATATGTGGTATAGTTCTTGAAAAAAGCTGCAGTCTGTATTCACTACACAGCTTTATAAATATAACGACAGTGATTACATTTGCATGTATACCAGCATGTTAAGATATTGAAACATGCAAACTGCATATAAATGACAAAATTCGCTGATATATAATTTCTCGATGGTTTTGTTAATGATGCTATTCTTAATATAAACAGTAGGTTCATACTTAACTATACACCTTATATTAATTGGTATTTATTATTATTATTTTGTGGCAATCAATGATTGTTTCTCTAAGAATGTCTTTCAGAATGGCATTTATATTAAAGATATAAACTCACAAGTTGCAACGATAATGATCGTATTTCAACGCTGTTTTTTTGTTTAATGTGTGTAGCATTCAACTACAGATATACACTTCGGTTTCCACTGCTGTGTGTGCACATAATTCATTTGTAACACATTTGCTAAATGACATGTTTGTGTGTGAAAAGATGCATCCAACTACCTTGTACGATTACATTTTCGTCGGTGTCAATAACGATTATCAAAAGCACGTGTATTTTAACATCAATCTACACATCTCCATAGAAGAAACTTTAAGTGAACAGGATAATATATTCAGAAACGTGTTAGTCCCTAAACTGTGGTGAAATCCTGTATGTAGACAGGTAAAACAAATAAATATTCCACCGTCGTGTCCATGTCGAACGCGTATATATTTTCTAAACCGACGAGCGCTGGGAAATAACACACGTATAATGTCCATGTGAAAAACTTAATATTATTGGTCAGACAAAACAACGTGTGCGTTTTAGATTACCAATCAATTTACATGTATCATCGAAACATGAGTAAATCCAGAAAGTAGTTTTATTTAAGCTTAGGTTTGTCAAAAAACAGGAACAATCATATACAACCATTCTAGGACATTTTCTTTGCATTACAATCGGGAAATACAGTGTCGTAATTCAAAGTGTGTTAGGATTGCCTGAGAGACATTAACTTAACGACATGCTACCACTTAGAGCCTGCTATATTACTTTTACAATTTGCATTATTGAAAGACAAACATAGAGGGCTTCGTTTTCATAAAACTATTGGATTTTGTTGTCCTCAGTCAATACACGACTTTTGTGTGACACTTTATAGCCACAACTTCGCGACCACTGTTAATTGACGGAATTTTATCATACTCAACATATATTAATCGTTTTCTTGAGCTGAGTTTTCTTTATGTGGAATATAACGACCCAGTAATAGGAAATGCTTTGAATTATGAGTATCCGTTTATTGTCAATACAAATCGTTCATCCTCTGAGATGTATTCAATGCTTTAATTTATAACATTGAAAAAGATTATTTGCATTCGTTGTCAGCAAAATCAGTTTTTTAAGGTTAACTTTTATTATTTAAACAATGCGATATTTGCATACTTATTAAACGAATTGCTATAATTTTGCATTGCAATGTTTACTTGATATATTGGGTTACAAGGGCTTTGTAAACATTACAGTGTGAAAGTATAATATATTACGAAAAATATGTTAACTATTTGAAACGACTATGTTACACCAACAATTTATTCGGCTATTAATAACAAGTTTCAATGATATCGTCATAAACACGTAGCATAATCGAATAAATGGGATGTCCAAGGCAATTGTTTCTTTGTGTGGGTTCGAACTAGGCACAATTTGTTGTATAATTTACATTATTCTCACATATTGCATATACTACATACTCGAGAGAATGAATGCAGACATAAACCGACAAATTTTCTTCAAGCATAAATATAAGCGCAATTTAAGAGACTATGTCGCTGATATACACGTTCGCGAATCGTTTGTTTAAAATCCCAATGCGTCGCATATGTTCTGAAGTTTTGTGTTTGCTTATGTCGTTTCATTGTTGTCGTTTAGGCACTCATATCACACGCCATTGTTTATCTTTTATCTTTTATCTAGTAATTTTCGTTTATTTAACCGAGATAGACATAGTAATGGTGTAAATTGTGTGTTTAAGTGCTGATGGAAGTCGTTTCTTTATTTGAGCGAATGCAGTTATTCTATTTCATAGTCAGCTATGGGTTTTTAGCGTCGACAGATTATGTTGATGGCAACCAACTCAGTTGTAAATAATTTCACAAGCATCTATATCGTACATCCTGTGCCAATATACCGTGAATTAATGTAGCGTCTTTGAAAGAAGTACTTAATCGAAACAATGTCATCTATGTTCGTCTGGTCATGGTATAAGCAAACTAATTGTGCATATCACACACACACACAAATCGGCTCAAACAGCACTTTTGGTGATTTCGGAAAAGACCTGACATTACGTCAAGACTCAGGTATTTTTCGAAAGCGTCTGTAAATAAAGAAACGAAAATACATGTTGCGTTCATTAACGACGCGGTTGCAAAATGTCAGATTGTCATTTTATCACCGTTGTGAACACGACAATGAAAAAGAGAACGACCTTGATTTCATATATGACTCTTTTACGTTGATGCATTGACGTAAAACCTGCTTTCATTAAATGCACACTGTATATACATTACTAAATACATTGAATTAACCATGTGTGAGTCAATTATTTTAAGACTGCAAGACGTGAACAACCCAAACGTTTGGCAATTATAAATGAAAAGTCAAGAACAATTACTTTGGCGGAAGCAAAGCAAGTTGCAATTTAGACAAGTTTCAACTTGATGCTAGGAAAGAAAATCTTTTCAAGCGCAATGTGTCGTATGCTAGAATCGAATGCAATTTTAAATAATGTTGGTCTTAAATATAAAACATTTGAATCAAAGTCCGATCAACCAAACATGCTGAAAAAGATTTATTAAAGATGGACCTATGATGGTATTCGTCTCAAATGAGGATTTAATGAACCGAAAGAGGCCAAACGCATTTTGTTTTCCAAAACGTTGTCAAATGTGAAAATAAAAAAAAACCTGTTACGGTATGTAGAGTATACGGAAGATACCCGTTATATGTTTATAGATATGTTCGAATTGATAAACATCGGTTTAAATGTATTTTTAGTAAAATATGTTTAAATAAGATGTTCATGAACAAGCAGTGTGTGAGAAAGAATACGACACTAGGTTGCGGATATTAATGTAAATTAATACGGATATTCATATTGATTTGAAAAGCCCAATGTAACTTACTACAATGCTTTTGTATGTCCATTTTAATATAGAAAATAGAATAATGTACACATTTTTTTAAGAATGGTTTGGTTATATAATTAAAAAATTAAGTTTTAGTTATGTATAGAATGTTTTGTTTTATATCTCTTGAATTTGATGTATTACCCAAAAGCCTACGTTGTTTCTTCATACGACTAAATGCGCCTGCCCATCAATTGTGTCGTGTTCTGAGAAAAATGGGCATAATGCTTGTGCGTAAAGTGTCGTCCCAGATTAGCCTGTGTAGTCCGCACAGGCTAATCAGGGACAACACTTTCCGCTTTTAAGACATTTTTTGTTTAAATGAAGTCTTTTACTTGCAAAAGTCCAATTAAGGCGCAAAGTGTCGTCCCTGATTAGCCTGTGCGAACTGCACAGGCTAATCGAAGACGATACTTTACGCACATGCATTATGCCCAGTTTTTTCAGAACACGACTCAATTGAGAATTCAGACAGGTAGATAGTCCCGTTACAATATCCCTCGTACTAAGCGCTATTGCCTAGGATGTATTCAAATACATATCGAGTATGAATTTCATTTTATTTGTATATATCATTGTTATCGTAGATCCCGAGAAAAATGTAATAAACGTGTTTATAACGTCAGTCTCTTTGTTGTAAATGTTCATAGCTTATTGAGATCAACATTTATATCTGAATTACTAGTTAACGCTTCAGTATCGACGTAGTTCTTAGAAAAACGTTTGAATTATGAATTGCATTGAAGTAAACAACATTTGAAATGGGTTTGTTTAAGTTTTAAAACATACGATATTGAAAATTTAATCGTATGAAGACATGTATGTCAAAATAATACATGTATGATTTTTAAACAAGATTAATTGTCATAAGAGCCGCGTCAAAATGGATATTATGCTATGTGCGGAAAGTGCAGCTCAAGACCAGCCCGCGCATAACAATGTGTGACCAATATAATTTGGCATACGTTTTTCTTGTTCTTACGCACTATAAAGAATTTTGCCAGATCTAGACAGAGTCAAACCAATAAATCACAGATTTTATTATAGGGCATCGCGTGATTAATTTGCACAGGGATTGTCATTCGACCAAAGCACGAAAGCTTGACATAATCCGGAAATTGAATAATACTAATACACCGATAGCCCGAGTATGTGTGTCAGAGAAAGTTAATCAGTAAAAGGTCGTAGTGTTTGTTTTTAACGGAACGATAAAGCGTTCACAATGGGTGGTACAAAAATAACTTATAAAGCAGTACATCATTTAAGCGAAACATAATTGAATGAATTAACAGCGTCGTTTATAGAAGTGTTTTTGTTACTTTTATACCGTTGTTTGAAAACAATGTCTTCCCCTCAGTAGACATCCCCTAATTGTATGTTACGCTTTCGAGGGTGTTAGTCATCCTTATTTAAACTAATCCAACGCACTCAATGTCAAAACATTCCCGTTATATAGAAAGCACAATCTACAAATATACGTTTGATATATTTTCTAGTGTTGATATACACAGAGATAGACAATGCATTATATGATAATGTAATACCTACTCTTCTTGCATTGACTTAACACGAACATAAACATGGTTTATTTACAATATAACGAAGTGAAACTCCAGAAGCTTTACCAATATTGCATTTCTATCATACACACCTTCGTGGTCCTTTATTTGTGGCAAGGAACCAATTGCCAAAACAGTACAGTACGGCACAAAACGAAACAACATAAACACATAGTAGAATAAAGCTGGGTAAATCGCCTTGAAACGACCAATGCTAAGCACTGGAGGCTTTAACCGGTTATAGAGCGCTCAACCGCACACTTGGACCTGCAATATTCATGATACATATACGTGTTAATAACATGTTATCTCATAGCATTGCATAACAAATAAACAGTAATAAAAGGGGATACAAGTTAATGCAAAGATAATCTTTACATACGAGCAATACTCAGGATGATCTTCATCCAAAATCGTGCATATATTAAACATATTTTTCACCATACGATTTGAGCTACGTACATTATAATACGTAAAACTTCTTTCTTAAATTAAATGAAGTTAAATGTTTCCCTTATATATACTAGTGTATTAAATTTGAGTTTAACGATTGCATCCTGATATACATGATATTGTGTTAATTATATTGAACACACATGACCTCGTGTACATATTTACAATATTTTAAACTGGCATTAATGTAAATTTATTTGTTCAGATTCATCTTACATCTTACATCTTCATAAACACGTAGCATAATCGAATAAATGGGATGTCCAAGGCAATTGTTTCTTTGTGGGGGTTCGAATAAGGCGCAATATATCGTATACTTTACATTATTCGCACATATAACATTTACTACATACTAGAGAGAATTAATGCAGACATAAGCCAACATATTTTCGTCAAAAAAACATATAAGAGCCATTTAAAAGACTTTTGCGCTGTAATACAAGTTAGCGAATCGTTTGTTTAAAATCCCAATGCGTCACACATGTTCTGAAGCTATTGTTTGCTTATGTCAATTTATTGCTGACGCTAAGGCACACATATCACTTGCCGTTGTTTATCTTTCATACATTCATATATATATATATATATATGTGTTTGTTTATTTTACCGAGTTATGGTGTATGCTGTGTGTTTCAGTGCTGATTCTAGTCATTGCTTTATTTAAACGAATGCAATTTTACTATGTCATGGTCATCTATTGGTTTTTAGCGTCGACATAATATGTTGATGGAAACCAACTCAGTTGTAAATGAGGCCACAAGTATCTTTATCGTACATCCTGTGTCAATATACCGTAAGTTAGTGTTGAGTCCGTGAAAGAAGTACTTTAACGAAACACTGTCCTCTATGTCCATCTGGTCATGGTATAAGCACACTTATTGTGCATATCGCACACACACACATCGGCTCAAACAGCACTTTTGGCGATTTCTGAAAAGACCTGACATTACGTCAAGACTCAGGTAATTTTCGAAAGCGTCTGTAAAAAATAAACGGAAATGCATGTTGCGTCCATTAACGACGCGGTTGCAAAATGTCAGATTGTCAATTTTATCACCGTTGTGAACACGACAGTGAGAAAGAGAGAACGACATTGATTTCATACATGACTCTTTTACGTTGATGCATTGACGTTAAACGTACTATTATTCAATTTAGAATGTATAAACATTACTCAATACAATAAAAGAACCATTTTTGAGTCAATTATTTTAAGACTGCAAGACGTGAACAACCCACGGGGAGCGTTCCGCAATTATTGATGAAGTGTCAAGAACAATTACTTTGGCGGAAGCAAAGCAAGTTGCAATTTAGACGAGTGTCAACTTTATGTAACACAAATAAAATGTTTCCACGCGCAATGTGTCGTATGCTAGAATCGAATGCAATTTTAAATAATATTGGTCTTAAATATAAAACATTTGAATCAAAATCTGATCAACCCAACATGCTGAAAAAGATATAGTTTAGATGGACCTATGATGGTATTGTGGTAACAGTCGAAGGTAAGATAAAGGGAAGCAACGAGAAACTAAGTCAATTTCAACTCTTAACTGCTCTCTTCGACTAAAAGATTTATCTTTATATGGAACAAAATATAATGCCATCTTTGGTGTCAGCAATGTTTACGAGGTTTACGATTTATTGTGGTGTTATGTTATGTATATATCAAATATTTGTAGCAATATTTACAAATTGTAATATATTTTTGAATAGGTCAAAATATTTTGACTTCAGTATGAAGTCAGATTATTAAAACACAAATTAAGAGACGAACAATTAATGCATGGTCAAACCACAGTCAATGGTGTTGTACATGGCAATACACGGTTTAGCTTTAATTGTATATTATACATGTCGTCATAAATAATGTTTTTTTTTTGTATGTTAGATCTCACCCAGTATTTTACGGGCAAAAGCCCGAAGGGCGTTGACCGTTTATTTGTATCACTTTTCTGAAATACAAAGAGACATTACCTTATAGGGTATCAAGTCAAATAATTCCTGCCGTCACATATTTTCGCGATGGAAAATCATAGACCGCTGAGCAACATAGACACTTCGACAAACGCTATATGACACGTAGATGCATTCCTAATGAAATAATACGTCATGGCAGTGATTATAAAGTAGCGAATCGTACTCTTTGTTATTGTATTATATGTTTTTGACCGCCAAAATGCGATTTTTTGTTTTTCTTCCTGTTTGCCTGTTTCCCGGCCTTAAGACATAAAGGGGAACAAGTCATATTCCACAGACTGGTTACTACAAAACGCGAGAACTTTCGGCAACATAATTTTCGTTACTATTACCCGTCTAAAATGTATTGCATAAATCAAGATTTCTTCTGAATTTATTTGCTTCGATATATTTGATTTCTGATTGTTATTATTATCCTCAAAAATCAATAGACGCTTTTTTAAANAAAATATGTTTAAATAAGATGTTCATGAACAAGCAGTGTGTGAGAAAGAATACGACACTAGGTTGCGGATATTAATGTAAATTAATACGGATATTCATATTGATTTGAAAAGCCCAATGTAACTTACTACAATGCTTTTGTATGTCCATTTTAATATAGAAAATAGAATAATGTACACATTTTTTTAAGAATGGTTTGGTTATATAATTAAAAAATTAAGTTTTAGTTATGTATAGAATGTTTTGTTTTATATCTCTTGAATTTGATGTATTACCCAAAAGCCTACGTTGTTTCTTCATACGACTAAATGCGCCTGCCCATCAATTGTGTCGTGTTCTGGGAAAATGGGCATAATGTTTGTGCGTAAAGTGTCGTCTCAGATTAGCCTGTGTAGTCCGCACAGGCTAATCAGGGACAACACTTTCCGCTTTTAAGACATTGTTTGTTTAAATGAAGTCTATTACTTGCAAAAGTCCAATTAAGGCGGAAAGTGTCGTCCCTGATTAGCCTGTGCGAACTGCACAGGCTAATCGGATACGACACTTTACGCACATGCAATATGCCCAGTTTTCTCAGAACACGACTCAATTGATAATTCAGACAGGTAGATACTCCCGTTACAATATCCCTCGTACTAAGCGCTATTGCCTAGGATGTATTCAAATACCTATCGAGTATGAATTTCATTTTATTTGTTTATATCATTGTTATCGTAGATCCCGAGAAAAATGTAATAAACGTGTTTATAACGTCAGTGTCTTTGTTGTAAATGTTCATAGCTTATTGAGATCAACATTTATATCTGAACTACTAGTAAATGCTTCAGTATCGACGTAGTTCGTAGAAAAACGTTGGAATTATGAATTGCATTGAAGTAAACAACATTTGAAATGGGTTTGTTTAAGTTTTAAAACATAAGATATTGAAAATTTAATCGTACGAAGACACGTATGTCAAAATAATACGTGTATGATTTTTAAACAAGATTAATTGTCATAAGAGCCGCGTCAAAATGGATATTATGCTATATGCGGAAAGTGCAGCGCAAGACCAGCCCGCGCATTACAATGTGTGACCAATATAATTTGGCATACGTTTTTCTTGTTCTTACGGACTATAAAGAATTGTGCCAGATCTAGGCAGAGTCAAACCAACACATCACATATTTTATTATAGGGCATCGTGTTATTAATTTGCACAGGGATTCTCATTCGACCAAAGCACGAAAGCTTGACATAATCCGGAAATTGAATAATACTAATACACCGATAGCCCGATTATGTGTGTCAGCGCAAGTCAATCAGTAAAAGGTCATGGTGTTTGTTTGGAACGGAACGATTAAGCGTTCACAATGGGTGGTACGAACATAACTTATAAAGCAGTACATCATTTATGCGAAACATAATTGAATGAATTAACAGCGTCGTTTATAGAAGTGTTTTTGTTACTTTCATACCGTTGTTTGTAAACAATGTCTTCTCCTCATTAGAAATCCCCTAATTGTATGTTACGCTTTCGAGGATGTTAATCATCCTTATTTAAACCAAATGCCAACGCACTTAATGTCGAAGCATTCCCGTTATATAGAAAGCACAATGCTACAAATGTACGTCTGATATATTTTCTAGTGTTGATTTACACAGAGATAGACAATGCATTATATGATAATGTAATACCTACTCTTCTTGCATTGACTTGACACGAACATATACATGGTTTATTTACAATATAAAGAAGTGAAACTCCAGAAGCTTCAGCAGTATCGCATTTCAATCATACACACCTTCGTGGTCCTTAATTAATGGCAAGGAACCAATTGCCAAAACAGTACAGTACGGCACAAAACGAAACAACATAAACACATAGTAGAATAAAGCTGGGTAAACCGCCTTGAAACGACCAATGCTAAGCACTAGAGGTTTTAACCGGTTATAGAGCGCTCAACCTCACACTTGGCCCAGCAATATTCATGATACATATACGTGTAAATAACATGTTTTCACATAACATTGCATAACAAATAAACAGTAATAAAAGGGAATACAAGTTAATGCAAAGATAATCTTTACATACGAGCAATACTCAGGATGATCTCCATCCAAAATCGTGCATATATAAAACATATTTTTCACCATACGATTTTAGCTACGTACATTATAATACGTAAATCAGCTTTCTAAAAATAAATAACGTTTAATGACTGCCTAATATATACTAGTTTATTAAATTTGAGTTTAACGATTGCATCCTGATATACCTGATATAGTGTTAATTATATTAAAACACAAATGACCTCGTGTACATATTTACAATATTTTAAACTGGCATTAATATAAATTCATATGTTCACCTTCATCTTACATCTTCATAAACACGTAGCATAATCGAATAAATGGGATGTCCAATGCAATTGTTTCTTTGTGGGAGTTCGAATAAGGCGCAATATATCGTATAATTTACATTATTCTCACATATTACATTTACTACATACTCGAGAGAATTAATGCAGACATAAGCCAACATATTTTTGTCAAAGAAATCATATAAGAGCCATTTAAAAGACTATGGCGCTGTAATACAAGTTCGCGAATCGTTTGTTTAAAATCCCAATGTGTCACACATGTCCTGAATATATTGTTTGCTTATGTCAATTTATTGCTGACGCTATGGCACACATATCACTTGCCGTTGTTTATCTTTCATTGATTCATATATATTTGTTTGTTTATTTTACCGAGTTATGGTGTATGCTGTGTGTTTCAGTGCTGATTCTAGTCTTTGCTTGTTTTTAACGAATGCAATTTTACTATGTCATGGTCATCTTTTGGTTTTTAGCGTCGACATAATATGTTGATGGAAACCAACTCAGTTGTAAATGAGGCCACAAGTATCTGTATCGTACATCCTGTGTCAATATACCGTAAGTTAGTGTTGAGTCCGTTAAAGTAGTACTTTAACGAAACACTGTCCTCTATGTCCATCTGGTAATGGTATAAGCACACTTATTGTGCATATCGCACACACACACAATTCGGCTCAAACAGCACTTTTGGCGATTTCTGAAAAGACCTGACATTACGTCAAGGTAAGTTTTGAAAGCGTCTGTAAAAAATAAACGGAAATGCATGTTGCGTCCATTAACGACACGGCTGCAAAATGTCAGATTGTCATTTTATCACCGTTGTGAACACGACAGTGAGAAAGAGAGAACGACCTTGATTTCATATATGACTCTTTTACGTTGATGCATTGACGTTAAACGTGCTTTATTAAATGTAGAATGCATAATCATTACTCAATACAATAAAAGAACCATTTTTGAGTCAATTATTTTAAGACTGCAAGACGTGAACAACCCACGGGGAGCGTTCCGCAATTATTGATGAAGTGTCAAGAACAATTACTTTGGCGTAAGCAAAGCAAGTTGCAATTTAGACGAGTTTCAACTTTATGTAACACAAATAAAATGTTTCCATGCGCAATGTGTCGTATGCTAGAATCGAATGCAATTTTAAATAATATTGGTCTTAAACATAAAACATTTGAATCAAAATCTGACCAACAAAACATGCTGAAAAAGATATAGTAAAGATGGGCCTATGATGGTATTGTGGTAACAGTCGAAGGTAAGGTGAAGGGAAGCAACGAGAAACTAAGTCAAACTTACAACTCTTAGCTGCTCTCTTCTACTACAAGATTTATCTTTATATGGATCAAAATATAATGCCATCTTTGGTGTCAGCAATGTTTACGAGGTTTACGATTCATTGTGGTGTTATGTTATGTATATATAAAATATTTG
This sequence comes from Dreissena rostriformis, assembly GCA_007657795.1. NCBI lineage: Eukaryota > Metazoa > Mollusca > Bivalvia > Myida > Dreissenidae > Dreissena > Dreissena rostriformis. The sequence goes on from VMBQ01001492.1 coordinate 154,282, forward strand.
TAGCAATATTTACAAATTGTAATATATTTTTGAATAGGTCAAAATATTTTGACATCAGTATGAAGTCAGATTATTAAAACACAAATTAAGTGACGAACAATTAACGCATGGTCAAACCACATTCAATGGTGTTGTACATGGCAATACACGCTTTAGCTTTAATTGTATTTTATACATGTCGTCATAAATAATGTTTTTTTTTTGTATGTTAGATCTTTACCCAGTATTATATATTGCATACGTCAATTACGTAGCAGAACATACGGGTGAACACGATTATGTCATAATATTTCAAAACAGTTCCAAAACATTAGATTCGGTATTGTTAGTGGAAACTAACAGTATGTTGTTTGCAAACCGGAAAGTAGGTTTCGTCTAAAACGGTCTTGAAAATTTGGCATGATTCGCCAAGATGAGAAATGGACTAACAATGGTGAAAACCGAAGTCGTCGATAATTTCAGCCATCTCAGAACTGTAATAAATAACACTGGTAGCATTACATTAAAACTGGAATAAGTGGTCGGAAAAGCCACTAAGGCTATGCATATTTTACTGTACACATGTGAGCAATTTGATCATAATTCCTTATATTATTAAGTAAATTGTTTGATTTCGTGTCGGATGGATTTGATGTTATGCGTCTCAAAAATGAGGATTTAATGAACCGAAAGAGACCAAACGCATTTTGTTTTCCAAAACGTTGTTTAAAGTAAAAATAAAAACATGTTACGGTATGTAGAGCTTAAGGAAGATACACGTTATATGTTGATATGTACGAATTAGTAAACATCAGTATAAATGTGTTTTTAGTAAAATATGTTTATATAAGATGTTCATAAACAAGCAGTGGGCGACAAAGAATACAACATGCTGCGGATGTTTATGTAAATTAATATGGATATTCAAATTGATTTGAAAAGCCCAATGCAACTTACTATTATTCTTTTGTATGTGCATATATAGAATATAGAATAATTTACACATTTTATTAAGACTGGTTTGGTTATATAAATAAAACTTAAGTTTTAGATATGTATAGAATGTTTTGTTTTATATCTTTTGACTTTGATGTATTACCCAAAAGCCTACGTTCTTTCTTCATATGACTAACTGCGCCTGTCCATCAATTGACAATTCAGACTGGCAGATACTCCCGTTACAATATCCCTTGTATTGAGCGCTATTTCCTAGGCTGTAATAAAAAAATATCGAGTATGAATGTTTCATTTTATTTGTATATATCATTGTTATCATAGTTCCCGAGAAAAAAGTAATAAACGTGTTTATTAATTCAGTCCCTTTGTTGTAAATGTTCACAGTTTATTGAGATCAACATTTATATCTTAATTACAAGTAAACGCGTCGGTATCGACGTAGTTCTTAGAAAAACGTTGGCATTATTTATTGCATTGAAGTAAACAACATTTGAAATGTTGAGAACATAAGATATTGAAAATTTAATCGTATGGAGACGAAAGCTTGACATAATCCGGAAATTGAATTATACTAAAACATCGATATCCCGATTATTTTGTCAGCGCAAGTTAATCAGTAAAAGATCATATGGTTTGTTTGTAACTGAACGATAAAGCGTTCACAATGGGTGGTACAAAATAAAGCATTACATCATTTAAGCGAAACATAATTGAATGAGTTAACAGCGTCGTTTATAGATTTGTTTTTGTTACTTTCCCACCGTTGTTTGTAAACAATGTCTTCCTCTCATTAGACATCCCCTTACTGCATGTCACGCTTTCGAGGGTGTTCATCATCTTTATTTAGAATAAATGCCAACGCATTAAATATCGAAAATTTCCCGTTATATAGAGATCACAATGCTACACATATAAGTCTGATATATGTTCTAGTGTTGATATACAGAGAGATAGACAATGCAGTATACGATAATGATAAACCTACTCTTATTGCATTGTCTCAACGCGTACACATACATGTTTTATTTACAAGTTAATGCAAAGATGATCTTCTTGTTCTTCGTGTATTGTACAATATCCCTCTCTGGGGCATTGTCGTACAAGAAAAATGGTTTAAAAATCGTGGTGTGACGCATAAAAAAATATTTATAAAACTATTTACAAATCATTGTGGTTTATTTCGGTGCCATCCCTTCCTTGAAAGCTTCAAGGCTGGGAGCCGTCACAAGGTGGTAAGGCAGTTGATTCAAAAGCCTTGTTGCTGACGGGAAGAAGGAGTGTTGGAGGAAGTCTGCATGATGACTGCATCATAACAAAAGGCAGGATGATGTCCATCCAAAATAGTGCATATATAAAACATATCTTCCACCATACAATTTTAGCTACGTACATTATAATACGTAAAACTGCTTTCTTAAATTAAATACAGTTTATGTTTCCCTAATACATACTTGTTTATTTAATGTGAGTTTAACGATTTATCACGTTATATATACATGTAAACAGGACGTTCAATAAGAGATTTCATATATTGTGCGATGTTTTGTTTGCAATTTGAAAGTGAACAGTTTATCAAATCATTCCTTAATACAACAACTATACATTGCACTCAAAATCAATATTAAATTAAGAGGAAATGCTCATGCAAAACATTTTAATGTGCACACTGGTCACAGTTATTTTTGTCAATGAAGTAAAAACAAGTCATCAGTTGTTTTGCAACTTACCGACCTTTCTATAAACATCGCTTAATCCTATGATATTTAAACATGGCGGATACACTCTAAAAGTCAAGGTAAATAGTCAGTCAAGGTATTGCAGACGGAAAATATTTACAAAAAGCGTAAGAAAACCAGCACACAATTAAAATACTTATTTGCTAAAGACCATCTTTGTGTGTTAACGTTGTGTTGTTACTGCGTTCCGTCATTTGTTTTGCTGCCCCCACATATTATAAATGTATGGAATAGAAGATCTTAAAATATTAATTGATACTTTTTACTGACGCGCAGATGTGATCTGTATGCACTTAGAGATTTTCACTGTGTACGTCGAATATAGAACAATTTCCTGAACGGTAAATCAGAATGCCATTACTGTGGCTTTCCAAAGCATTACGTAAATTAATTACTGGATCAGAACAAGCCCGTCATTAACCGAAATGATTTCAATGTCTAGGTCAGACTTTAATACTTAAGAAGATATTTTCTGTTGTAATTGCGATAAAGACACATGAAGTATAGGATGCTATTTTGGTAACATTAAAATTAAGCTAAAACGTATGTTGATTTTTGAACACGGGAGAAAATCAGTATAGTAATTATAATAAGCATTCATGTTTTGAAAAGTTTAAAGTTTAAAGCAAGTAATACACTTTTTATGTCAACATTCCAACAATCAAACGTTTATTTCAATGAAATTAATTATAAACAAGTTCACGCGGATATCGACATGTTTACTTTTGTGTATTGCAGAACCATAAACAAATGTGTCTAAATGTCGTGTGAACGAATCTGCACAACATACGTGTCTTTTACTCACTAATTATATCGTTGTTATTGAGTGCGTGTATATTTACTCAAAATAACCGTTTCACTCGCGCTACGAAAGCGTTAAGTGCAATAAGTTCATTCTTAATAACATATATAGATAACTTATTGACAAGGAAGAGAACCAACACATTCGATGTTGTAAATTTATGAACTAATATGTTGTAATTCAACGATCCAAATCATCATTTGTTTTCGGCTTGTCTGTACTACATATTACAAAGCATAACAATAGCAAAATACGCTTAATAATTTTAAAATTGTATCAAGTGAGAATACATCAACCATTTCATCAGAATAGAGGAGAAGCATGAAGCAATATACATCTTTGGCAATCAGAATATAATTGGCAAATGAAAATGCCATAATGAATACAAGAAAAAATCTTAATATATGATATCAAAATATTCATCAAGTAATGTTTCCTTTAAATAATATAAACTTACGATTGCAGTAACAAATATGAAGTGAACAAGATTTAAGTAAAACTACATACACAAAACAAAAGTGAAATCAAACAAATTTCGGTGAGCGGTTCGGTGCAGGGATCCTTTCAGAGTAATTTTAAATGTTGTCGTATAAGAAAAGACAACAACTTGGTTTCTACTTTTTAATTGATTTAAACTGTGTGTCCTGCTTTCTCGGTCTTCTGAGACGAATTATAAGAATACATGTATACCTCACATCACGAAATCACCTGAGTCTAAAACATTTTTAATTAAGAAATAACACCTCCGCTTCAAGAGATATGGTTTGCAGATCGAGTCTGGGCGTGCAACATGATATGTTGGGTGTTTTGTTTCATAAATAATTCGTTAAATAAATAAGAGAAATTATGTGAAACGGATTAGATCAGTTATAAACACATTTAAGTGTGTTTTGTACTAAGCACATTTGCTAAAACTTGTGTGAATAAATTTAAATAGCAACGTTGTAGGCAAGACCACAATTATCTATACTTTTCAATATAAAACGTCGAATGGGAATTCAAATAAGTCGGTTGAAGCTTTTAAAATATACGCGTTCCTAACATGTTGACAGAAACGACCCTTAGAACTGACTTGGAAATCAAACGAGTGCAATGTTTTTAACAAATCGTTAAGCTGAACAGAAGCATTATATCTTCGTAACAAATGGGTTCAATATTTCCGAACTGACTGAAATTTGTTACAATTATAATCCCAAGTTTTCCACTGTATGCGATCCGTCTCGAACGCACCTTTTTACCGATTTCAGCTCATGTTTTGATACGCTACGACGCGTATTCATATCAAGAGTTCATATGATGTGATGAGAATTGTTGCCTTAGTTCAGATTGTAATATTTGTCAATAAAAGGTGTCTTAAAAGACCACTTTCTGATCTCCAGTTAGCGGTGTAGTACACTGTACGCTCGTGTATGTATCGATCAAGTTTACGGTTTGGTCTCGAATGGATACGCTATTCACGATTGGGTTTCTCCAATCAGGTCGTTCTTATAATAGAATGCAGGTCCACATAGTACAAATATAAAGAATCAATACACTCCGTTACAAACGTAACCGATTGTGGCTATGGTGTCTAGGGCGATTTAAGCTGTAATGGACCACATAAATACAATACCAGTCTAATGGACCATCGGCTTCATTGTTCTAAAGATCGTTACAAATCGTATATAATGCTTTGTTTGTGTTGTTGTTTTTGCCTCTGATCGACCGAAACCACAACATAATAATTGGAACGATCTGTTAAAAGGGGGTTCAATGCATTGCGTAATGTGTCGTCCAAGAATAGCCTGAGCAGTCCGCACAGGCTTATCAGGGACGACACTTTCCGACATTATGATATGTTTTGTTGAAAGAAAGTCTCTTCTGAACAAAAATCATGTTTAGGCGGAAAGTGTCATCCCTGATTAGCCTGTGCGATGTGCGCAGGCTATTCAGGGACGGTAATTTACGCACATGCTATAGACCCATCTTTCACAGAGGCTCATAGGTATTACAATACGATGCGACTGGTCACGTTTTGTAATATTACAAGTATGCCAAATGGATATCAAGTCATTGGATTTATTGTAAACACTGTTTGAACCGTTCAAAAGCGGCGATTCCATCACTTGAATCTAAGAAGAACGAGGAAAATACTCCCAAACTATTCACGACAAACACCACTATTCCAATCGTGCCGTGAATCGGTTCAGTAGACACCTAGCATTAATCTTACACTTTTGAAAGGTTTACACTGTGATAGCATGCATACGCATGTCCGGTTTTCCATGTCTTTTCTTCATAAGCTACTTTTCTTTCGACTAATTATTTGGTCTGGACACTTTAACACACTATCATCTCGCAGGCGATATTGGCTCAGGCAGCACGAATAATTATGCAAGTTTCACATAAAATGTGAATTGCGTCGTTAATATGCAATTGATGTGTTAAATGTTTGTTTAGCTTTCTTAATATTGAATATCTGCTATATTAATTAACCAATGTTACATTAGTATACCAAAACTTGAAACTACATTTAGACACGTTTAACCCGATGAAAGTTGAGCCCGCGCATGATAAGCTAATCGATAAACATTATTATATCAGTATTTGTTAATATCTGTTTAGCAATTTTACAAAATTGTTGTGTAATATTGCAACAATTTTAGGGTACATTGGAAACTAAACAAGGCGTCAACAATCCAATCAGCAGCTTCTCATATTTTTTAATTTTGATCAAAAAGTTTAAAGGTGCGGTTTATAGTCTGCTTCGATAACGTATGCATCTTCAGCCGACTTCGACATTCACCCCCCGATCACTGGGATTTAAGTCGTCCGTTTACATATGGCGCAGTAGGCAGCCACGGCACATTGACTTATTTCCCTCCCAGGTACCCATTTATACACCTGGATGGAGAGGAGCAAGCGTGGAATTAATTTTTTGCTCAGAAAAATCCAGTGCCCTGAGCGGGATTCGAACCTTTCGATCCCTAGACCAGCATCCTACCCCTAGACCACTGTCCCCACTACATCGAATAGGCACTTTGTAATTATTAAAAAGGATATGATGACAAAGTAGAATATCAAATCCACGTTAACATCTATGTTATGTTTCTTTTTGTGAAAATGGCAAAGAAGAATGTATAATTAAAATATAAAGTTTCATTGCTGTTGTTTTGTTAAAAATAAATGAAAATTAGCGTTGAATTTGGCTAAAATCTAAAAGTCGTCAAGGTGGAATTGTTGATCAAAGTGTTAATTCCCAAAGTTTACTTTGATCTCCCGTGACTTATGTAAGTTCAAAGAAATGCAATATAAACACATTTAAAAGGGGACGACATAAGGATCAACTATGACACTTTGTTAAGGGATAGAAAAACATGTATACATTTGCACAAGAAAGGTCCTAATAAGTTCAGACGTTTCATAATTTCTCATGCAAGTTAAATGAAGATGTGTAGCTGAACAGAAATACATTTTTGCCGACAAATAGTACACAATACATGATGTATAATATACACACTAATACAAATAGTTTTAAGAGTTAGTATATCTGATATCCTCATCAAACATTAATATTTCAAATTGCATAGTTAGCATCTGATTTCCAAAATAGATACCTTTACCTTTGTTTATATAAAAAATATCAATTCATAATTAGTCAGATAGAGCCAGAATTTTTCTGTCCTTAAAAATGCATTTAGTAACAAATCGTTCAAAACTGAGAAGAGGCTCAACAAAATCGTAATTAATTCAAGTGTCTTTCGCTTATGATAACAACGATTAAGATGAAAAACGCATTATACAGCGTACTGTTCACGACAGTAAAGGTAGTGTCGGATGAGTATTTATTGAAATTACTTCAAATTATAAAACATCTAACGTAACCAGTAAATATCATCTTCATACACGAGACGATTGTCTTACTATCCAGCATTCTTGTTCAGGTGCAAATCGCAAAAGGCTGTGCTATAAAATTGCTACAATTGTTACCATAAATCAAGTCTGCATGACTATCAACTCAGTCTGAATTGAATTATCGACGAGAAGTAAGTCCCAACGGCGACGCTAACGTGGTTTGTTACGACCCGCTAACACCATTTACGACGATTTAGTCAGTTTAAAAGAGCTGAGATTGTTAAAAATGTGTTTAATTAATACTAGACACAGCTGAACTGTAGCCAGATCGCGCGTTGTATGCTTTAAAATCTTAACAAGTAATTAAGTTTTATTGTTATTGCATGTAAGCTAATTTCGTTAATGCCGAAACACACATACTAACATGTGCATAAAATGTGCATATACTGTAAAATATATAAACATTGCTTTGGAAAATCCACTCTGTAACAATTGTATATTATTACGACAGATGTAGTTCGTATCGCATTTAAATATGAATTATATCACAATCTATACCTTCTGACTTTTATAGCAAATAATGTGTTATTTGTTTCTTAGTGCAATATTATAATAACTCGTTCATTCAATATTCGTTACTTTCATAATATTTTAGATTTATTAAGTCATATATGATATACATGTAGCTTAATACGGTGTATAAACATCAGGGACATGACGTATTATTTCTGACCGGGCCTTTATCAACAGTGTTGCTCATATTTGTATGATAATTACAGTGTAGCAACACATATAATTAACCTCGCTTTTGGCAATTTCATAACATAGGCGAAACTGTATTGATTAACTGACATCAAGTTCTTATGTATTTATTATGAAACATAATGTCAGTAACATGCACCATTATTATACTTATAACTATTCTTTGGCAGTCGGTTCTCGGACTGATAGAGAAATTCGTACCACTATCGTTTAGATTTATTTTTTATTTTATGTTTATTGTATGCAATTGGTCAATACAGCACGATGCATAAAAGACACAATTAACATAATGACAGCATTGGCCACCGGCTTAGATCTCGGAGTTTTCTTAATTAGTTAAAACGCATGTTTGCATTGAGCGCACTTACGCTTTTGATACATATTAAAACAAAACAACAACACTCAAATACGTTTTCAATATTTGTCATTTTCAAATCTTAAATATACACTCTGTCTTTTAATGTTTATATATGATAGGCTATTATGATTATTTTAATTTGTTGCTCTACAACTTGTGCAATATGAAGCTTATTAACAAAATCCAAAGTAAAAACTGTTGTAATCAATAGAAACGACCAAGAGCTCTCGTTTCATGGCATACATGCCCCAAAGTATGTAACCAATTCCAAATCTTAAGATTCACAAATGAATTTGACATCTATATTTATCAATATGTCAATACAATTGTATCACAATTACTATGTCCTTCTCTTTCATTACTATGAAGTATAGGACAATACGTCCCAAGTCCGGAGAAAACCACTTGACAGGTGATTTAGAAGAAAAAAAATTGGATACGATATTCATTCAGATGCAATTCTATACTTGAACTAACCGGATTTAATATATAGCTTTAATGTATTGCCATCGCTTGACATGTTACTGTTGCAACTTGTAAGGACTACATTAAACACGAATATTTTACTTGAAAAGCAAAAGTTGCTAATTGCACAAACATTACAAATATTTGTGCACATGCCCTACTTTTTTACTGGAAGAGTTTTACTTATTGCATTAGATAAAGCCTCTTAATGTCTGAGCGAATTCATCACGCAATTCTCTTTGACCAATACTTTGATTTATTTGTTGGACGGTGTCTAGAACTCTGGCAATGCTCACTGTATTTCGTCAGAAGTCTACTGTACTTCAATGTGTGCCATTAGTGCCAATACATGAATGCGTGCGAAATTATCTTACACAGAAAAGTCAATACTTTCTGATTTTACTACTGTTGACGTGCCAGTTTATAAATATTTAAGTGGTCAGCATTAGAATTAGTCAAAATATATCGTATGTGTTTTTTCTTTTAAAATTGTTTATGTACATTTTTCGCGATTAAAATGTGTTCGCATAAAATACGCTTTTTCGAATTTCGAAAAGTGTGCACAAACTGCTTTCAGTTAAGACAGTGGTGATTAATACGAATGTCTTGAGTCTTTAAACATATAATTGATTTTTCAAATTAACCCTGTATTTACCTCCTTAAAGTGAAAAAAGCAACAGCCCCAAAAAGGTTCTTAAACGCTTTGTGTTCGATGTTGATTTCTTGTATTTCTTAGAACAGTTCGAGTTGGAACCCTAAAATACAATTTTTTTTTTAAATCAGATACAAACTATAATAAAATATATTTAGTTTTAATAGTATAACAGTATTGTAACTATAAAAAACGCTGTAAAAATTATATTATGATACATTTCAGGGCATGTTTTCCTGTTAAAACAACCTGTTCACACATCGGCAAAATGACAATGTTCGACACTATAATAGATTCCATTAATACATTAAATTCAAACAATCGATATACCACTAATGACTAAGAAACATGTTTGAATCCCGAAAAAGGTAGACATAAGTCAACAACTTTTTTCCTTGATAAAATAAATAGTGTTTTTCCTTCCAAATATTATTGTTGTGTAAATATATTTATATATGACCGTGCATTAGGAGTATACGTGGTTCACATCGTCTGGCTTTTAAAGATATGGCGTTATAAGACATTTCGTAAGATAACGAACATCTTTGAAAACACGTTCCTTTTCTGCAGTGACGAGGGTGAAGCACAGTGCTACACAATTATTGGACCAAAACAAACGTTACTATAACCGTCGGAGAACCAAGCGAAGTTTTCAAACAGCACTTGCGTTTAAATGTCAACCCTATTAAAAGTTATCGACACTCTCGCTCTCATAAGTCAATTTGATTTCACCGCCAAGAAGCGGTATTATTTATTTATACGATGTTTCCACGTCCAAGTTTGTAACATAATGCAATAACGTCTCTATCGGAATCAATCAATTTCCGTATTTATGTCATGCAAACCACAGTTATTGCGTAAGTGTGCCATAGAAAGAAATTATCATAGGAAAAAAAAAACATTCTGTAGACAACTTGTATACATTATGCCTTCGTGTTCGTTTCTCTGACAGATTACAAATTTAAAACCAAAATTGTTATGGTAATCGTTATTGTAAATACATCATCATCACATGATATATTGTTACAGTAAATTTAAACAATGCATATCAAACAGTCAACAGAGTTGAATCTTTCTATAAACATTTACATATGGAAAATGAAACATCCGAGCGACGCACTAACACAAACAACCGCTCAAATCATAATAATTTATTCTATTTAGGGATACCGTTCTAATCAATATTGATAATTTATTTATAACCATAAACCTATAGAAGGAATGTCTTAAACAAATTAAGAACGTTTCGCGATAGTTTGTATTGCAACTCATCCCGATATATCATTAGAACCTAGTAAGTGCATATTATTTCACGGACTCTACACTAAAGTAGGTCTAGTATGATATCTGATAAAGTGTTATTCCGAATTTAAAAATTTACTCTGTTAACTGTATTTGAATTACATATTATCTATTCATATCCACTTTCTGACATTGTCAATAACTTCTGAGTGATGATTTATGATTTATCCTTTATACCGGAACGGACCATAATACACAGTTGACAACGTAAAGAAGTGCTATAACGGCGTCGACGCTTGAACAAGATGACCAATACACGTATGCCATATGATATTTTCCAATTAGACGTAAGTAAAGTTATTTGGTTCCAATGACCCGACCGACAATAATATATAATATATAATTTTACAATTATTTGTTAAGCCGATCTTAACATTTTTTTTGTATTCCAGATTGAGTTTACTATCATTTGTGCTAAATTTGATTATATGCTCTGTATTTACTATTACTTTAACTTTGCGATACTTATTGCGTCATTTGATCATATCTGCTAAATTAATTTCAAATGAACAAAACATAAATAAATAAAAGACTTGCAAACTGATTAGAAAGTTATCTGAATGTTTTTTTTTATTTTTTTTTATATTGATATTAAACATGAGAATCGTACAACATTAACACAAATATAGTTTAGGCGACCAATCCACCATGTTTGTTTGCGATGTTTGAGGATACAAATGACGTTTTCGGGGATGGTCAAGTAGTCGTTTACATGATTGTTTTCAAACGTTTAGATTATCCCAGACACTTAACAGACAGTCCTACTTGAATGTAATGAAGTATTAATACCATCAAAAGGACATAAATCTGCACACTTCTCTCAGTCCAAAGAGGTTATTTGAAGCTTTATTTAGTATTTGAATAGTCAGAATGGCAGTTTCATATTGTGCAAAATGATCCTCGTTTTGGGCCCGTAATTGACACGCCATGTGAATTATTACATTTCACTGGCGCAATGGGACATTACGCTGCATAATCCTCCCAGTACAAATAGGTAAACTGCAGCTTTATTTAGACTTTTAATAGTAAGATTGGCAGTTTCAGACTGTGCCAAATAATCCATTCTTCGTTAGCAATAAAGAAATCAATAGCAAATACTGGTGCGCACGAACTTGCATTGTATTGTATTGTTTTGAATAAGGTAAACGTGTTGACTGTTTTGTTTTAGTGTAATTATAGTGTAAGACTTGTGTAAATATTATTGCGAAAAACACACTTTGTGCCTATATTAATGTTTTCAAATAATTTTAATTCGGGCAAATTAGTAAAGACAATTATGATGAAGTGTTTTAGTGGAAACTTTACAATGAATAGCGACGCTGTAGATACTCTTGTGAACGTTTAAGGTATCTATTCACACGAAAACAAATGCTTTATATTAACATAATTATATGTGTGTCGAATAGTTTAAACCCAACGGATTGTTCTGGGAATTACTTTCTGGGTAACTCCACGGGACGCACATTTATCATAAACAAAAAAGACAAAGACATAATGCTCCGAGTTTAATGTTCTCATTTCAAAGGAGCATCCTTTGTTTTGTATGTGGAATACAACCTTTAGAAATCATTTCTTCAAGACAATTCTTATTAACGTTTAAGTCGTCTCCAAACATTTTATAAAAAAAACAGTAATTGTAAATATTACTATTTGCATGTCCGTTTGTAACCTTTCGGTCATTTTCTATAATCAAAAAAAGACAACCTGGCAAGTTCACTAAATTAAATGCTCAAATGCATGTTACGGTCTATTAGTAGCTATTTCCGAACTCAGTGAATGCGTTGCCTGTAAATATAATTGTCTACAGATGATTGGGAACTCCTGGCAGTGATTGTATGCGCTTCCTGAATGCGTTTTCATACAAAATACCATTTGGCTGTCTGATGCATGAATCAGTAGTGTTAATGATCTGTCTGGCCTATTGTATAATAAAGAATATTGGTCCCTGTGGTATTAGTGTTTCGGATATAATACAATTTATGATAATGTAGAGTTTTAAAATAGTCTAATGTGTATGCTGTAAATGGGCAAATCAAAAATGTTTAAACCTCCGCCGTCCAAAGGTACATGATCTTCTCTGAAACGATCGCTTAAAAAAATAATGCAGCGGTATCGTTGACTATATAATATTGTGGATGTCTTTAGTTTTTCGATAGTTTATAATAAAGTATGACTTACGAACACAAGTGTCAGTCTAGTGCATTGATGTTTGCTTACAATATTAAAACTAGGTATTTGTATTTAATTAATAAAGTATGAATGGAATTATAACATCATTTGATTAAAATATGAATGGCTCGTTTCAGCTAACGTAACACTGGCAATTCTAAGTCGAGTAAACGTTTTTTTCAATCAAATTCATGAACAAATAGCATACACGAAACACATAAGTCTGTTTTACAATAGATGCAACTTGAAACTTGCATTTTCGATTTCAGTGTGTGAAATACAGATACAATATGTTAATAGATATGGGTTATTTACTCTTAATTCGTTAACACAAGATATACACAACCTTTAAATAAATATCAGCTGTTCTATCAATGCCAGAAACAAACACTCTTTTTCAACCATCTATGAACTTTTATTTTCAGCGAATGCTAGCAGCCTCTTGTTCAGCGAAATTTATATACGTCCCCAATGACATCTACGTTTGTTTTTGTTAGAATGGCAGTCCTTTGATTTGATAGCATAATGTACACCTATAAGAAAACTATTGGAACACATGTACCATGTGTCTGGACGAGTTTTCAATTTGTTACGAACAAATAAATTGCATAAGTCATACTTGAATTTAAAATCAAAAAGTGTTATCAAATAAATACCGCTTTGCTTGTCTTCTTATAAATTTAGAATTTTGCATTCGATTAAAAAAAAACTTGCATGCTATGCACTGCGCATGCCCGCACCTTTCAGATGGAGGGGACATACATCTTTTTTCGTGTGCGTCCGTTTGACCGTCTAGGCGTCCTACAGTCCGTTCGTCCCGTCAATTTCATTCGCGCGAAACTCAAAACATAGTACTACCAGATGACTGAAACTTTGCAAACATATTAATGAGCACGTGAACTTGCGCACCTTCATATTTTTGTTCGGAATGATCTACACAACCACAGGTATGACCGTTTTTGCCAACATTTAGTATCTAAACAAGTAGTGCTGCTAGAGGGCGGAAACATTCAAAATATATTGCCCAGAATGTGCACATGAGCACTTCAATATTTCGGTTCGGATGCTTTCGACATAGCCATAGTTAGAATCAGAGTTATCGCCATTTTTTTTTAAATCTGACATTTTGTAACTTGTGTCACTCATACGTTAGAAAGTATTTCTGTTAGACGGGGGACACATTTTCCAGTGCCATTTTGTTTTTCAAGAAAGTGCAGCTAAATACTGTGACATGATATAGATGAGTCTGTGTTCTATTACACACATGGAAAGTAGAATTTTCTTTCGTTTGCTAATGTTTGAACAAATGTCTAGCGTTTAATGCTTACTTCTGACTTTCGTAACTAATTCATACTTAAGTTATGTGTTTTGGCAGTTGAGCTTAGACACGAAATAATAGAAAAAAGGCAGTCACTAATAAATAGCATTGCTATCACGTATTATACAATATAATAGTTTACCTCAGATGTTTTGAATATTGATTTGATATTTATATACACTTACTTATTTACAGGCGCTGCTTGACTTGAATCTTGTGATTCGAGCCCCACAATTAAGTGGGAGACGGGCATCAACGGTAATTTTAAAGAACTTGAAACAAGCAAACATAAAGAAAATAATGGCAGTCAAGAGACACACAAAACACATTATAATAATTTCTATTTGTCTCTTTACTGCCATTGCTTTCGTACTGAATGGGTTTTTGTACTGCAAATCTCCCGTGGCTGTTTACGCAACACGAGTTTTCTTCGAACGTAATGCATTATCCTAATTGCTAAAGAGTAATTTAGAAAGAAATATTGTCATGATAATGGTTGCATTTATGTAGGATTCGCGATGTCGACGCAGCAGGATTGCATTACGGGAAACATAGATTTTACTAAATATTACGTAGTGAAATACCTGTGACTGTGTTTCATATTATATTTCGGGAAGAGTTCTTGTAATCATCTATGTTATGTGAGTTTAGTCAGGTCGTATTGCTTTAAGAATCAGCACTTTTTCAATTGGATTTTAAGCAAGGCCATAAGACGTATGTCCGTTCAAAATTGTTAAGGGAGTTTTTATTAAATTCATATCAATTGAAACCATTTAAACTTTTAATTTAAAAGTGAATAATGCTATAGTAAAAAGTATAGACATTATTCTGTATATATATATACATTTATAGCTAGAGTTTATCTCGACAACACAAAGTTTGTAATTTGGAGTTTTGTTCTACCAGTTTGAATAAAATATGAAATAACTAGAGTCATCGGTATATGTGGTATGGCACAAAGTCTAGATTAACAGAAAAATATCGTCTGTATACATGAAAAGTGTTGTCAAACAATTCCGCATGTTTATTGAAGTGGCGATCTCGAAATTCAGTGTGATATAATTGTTACAATTGCAACCGTAGATGAATTTAGTTTCTTTTATACCTGATGATAAAATATGAGATTTCTGCAGTGAAATAACAGCAGTGAAAAGAAATAAAATGTTCTTTTCACCGGTGAAAAGAACAAATTTTCGGAATTTCTTTTTCTATTTTTAGATTATCATATCAAGATGTACTTCCCTTGTTTATATCCTTGTTTATATTTTTTTCTATGATCACAAGTAAATAAAATCGATTATCCACCGAATCAAACATATTTTCTTTTAATTTTATGCATTTTTTACCGTTTATTTACATTGTAAAAGCGTTTAACTGAAGAATTTCCCTGGAATAATGACTGCATTTCGTCAACAAATGACGTCAAAAATGACGTCATTTCAATGTATTGAGGCACGCCACGGGAGAGAGGGTCACTTTTCAGCGAACGGGAAATTATATTTAATTATTTTCTTGAAAAAGGGGCATAAAAGAAACAGAAAATTTGTTCATGTCAGTGTAAGATCGTTTGTTATTTTGCTCGTGATCATAGAAAAATAATATTTTCACTCGTGGCTGCGCCACTCGTGAAAATATATTTTCTATGATCACTCGTGAAATAACAAACGATCTTACACTGACATGAACAAATATCCTATATATGCCTTATTTACAAAGCCATCATAATGATTATGAACTAGAATTTCATCTTCACAACAATCGTATCATTTTAGTTTCTTTATGATTTTTAAAGTCACAGTTCCATTTTCCAAACTAGTATCTTTGTATTTGAAAATACAATGATACTCTACTTATATTTCAAAAGATGGCAAATACTAACAGGTCTTTGTCATTTAAAGGATAAACTTGGGTGCGATTTGGGAACTACCTCATATGAGAAAAATACCAATCCCTTTTAAAAAGATCCGGCTCATTAAATAACTCTTTGTTGAACAATTATGACACTAAAAGGAAGACAATCAAGTCAGCGGAGGAGAATAAATCACACACCCCTAGATTGATGTACCATGCATAATATAATATTTCCTGAAATGAATGTAACCATGTCAGCTTACTCAATTATAATGTTTGTTACTAATTGCATCGATATTTAACCTGACATATTTACTATGTTGATAACATTATAGTATTTAATCATATAAAATAAGGTCTAATAAAGTTTTCTACCTGTATGTTAGGGTTAATTTTTAAAGTGTTACCATATCCAAATGTGGCGTTAGCAATATTGAGTGCAACTCCATCTGATTCCGAATTAAACAAAAGATATATATATTGTTAACAATTCCATTAACATGTACAAATAAAAATAAAACAATCTGCCCTTAAATAAAAACTCCGACCTGTTTGAAGTATGCATATCAATAGATATTAACGTTAGCATTTAAGGCTTTTTCTCATCATCACCAATGCTATAAGTGTGTAGTACATAACCTAACATATCGTGATTTATTGAAAGACGTTTAAACAACACCAAACATGTACCGCATACACGTACAATTCCTGTTGACAATTAGGAGTTTGCAGGAACCTGTAATCGTGTCTGTCCTTTATTGTTTGGAGAAGAGTTCCATAAATACTTAAAGTCTTAACCTAAGTCTTGCAGAGCTAAGCAACAATATTACAACATCTAACAACATGATTACAGTATGAAGGTAGCACGAGGATTTATATTTCTTCGTGCTTATTGTGATGGCATTAATACATTTATAACTAGATACTATGAAGTTTGCAAGTACAATAATGCACAACATACTGACATGCGATGCCTCCCAATTGACAGTACATATTGTTTTGATAATTACTTTAACGAGAGGTCTCCATAATTTCAATGCATCCGACAGGTAGACATGTTATGAATGGACCAGTACATTGTCTAACTGCCTGAATACAAATTAGTATATTTTATTAACACTTTCTTTACCCATGGGTATAAATTAAGCAATATCAGACTACTTAGTGAGGCACACTTCAATAGATTAAAATCACGTCCAGTTCGGAAACTAATGTATGTATAAAGGTACTTAAATATATTCATGCATAAGGTCGGTGTGAGGTTAATATTGGCATTGCATACTTTGTAAAACGTAGCGAGTAGATTCATACAAGAGTCATATTACGAGTTGTCGTAATAGACGTAAATCCAACTAAACTGATTTGTTAAAAAAAAACACATCTATGTGACATGTACATCCATTATGGGCAGGTTGTAATTGACCATTATTTCAGAAAGCAGCTCAGTACCCCATGTGATAACCAATATTCGATTCATTCATCCGGTTAGCGTTATTCGGATCACAAAGTGTAACCGTCGATAAGTGGTTGTCTATGTCATGAGAGTTCGATACAGTAGTCTACTAATCAAATGGATCCCTGATCCTTTGTCGACATCCACTTGTTCTACGCATATTTATTAACAAGAGCAAGAACTGCTAACTAATTACTACAACAGCCAACTTTGTCAGCACTACAACTGATGCATGTCGCGGAGGCGACCGGAAGTACTGCCCTTAAGATAGCCCCCAACCCCAGTTGCACTATTGATTTAGCTTCTCGTTTATGCAATCATCGCCACCAGATAATGCACCGCATCTTATGCTTTTTCGAAAGAGCTCCGCAACGGGCTCACATTTATGTATGCAATTCCTATTTGAAATAGATATCATTATACACGCGCAATCGCTAAGGCCACCGCAACCGGCCAAATAAATTCTCGGTACGCCGTACCGTAGATAGTCCAGTGCAACATATTTTACACGCGCAATCGCTAAGGCCACCGCATCCGGCCAAATAAATTCTCGGTACGCCGTACCGTATTGATTGTCCAGTGCAATATATAGTTAAATATTCGCAATGCCACACTAATTTCAAAAGCCAAAAAGAGCTATATCAGGTACGCCTAAGCACGCCGTGCCATCGAGCGGGTACTAGAACATCCATGCTATAACGAAACTAATTTTGAAAGCATTCCAGTCGCCCTCACACAGACTAGCAATAGATGACGACACAATGCTACGTTTTCCTCCCCCGGACATATGTAAATCATTATTTAGTTGCATATTTATACTTTTAATGCTTCCGATCACCTCCAAGACATAGAATTTCCGCCTTAATGAAATATGACAATGGAGTGTTAAACAAATAAAATGAAATAATAATGGCATATAAGTTATGGTGTCAGATCGTCCTAGATCTTAAGAATTAACTGTTGTGGTAAAAACAATAGTTTTGCGATTTGCGAGAGACGCATATATTGTGGCCGCATGTGCACCGAGTTTTAAGACAATCTTGAATTTCAAAAAGCAAGTACAGTAATACAAAACTTCTATTCTATACTATTAAGTATAATTGATGTGCATGTAATCTTATTTTCATCATGTGCATAAATGTATGCTCTGGTAAATTCTGAAGAAAATATTTCGTAAATTTTGTTTAAAAATAAACCGGATAACGATAAAGCATCAACTACAGATTTAACCATATATTCATCACAAGCATGGTAGCCGCCCACGAAAACCTCCCTTTACTTTTATCTGGTGGGAATACCCTACCGTTGAAAGAACGTGGGGCACGTAGCAATGCACTTTGACCATTCCTCAGAATATCGGAATTACGGCCTTTATCTGAGCATGTTAAACAACATCAAACAACATATGTATACAACATACATATAAACATGTACTCATACAAAACATGAATTTGAATTTGATGTTGCCTCGTTGACGCTTTCGCTAGAACTGATTCCTATCGCTATTTATTTCTATAAATAGCCATACACATAACAAACTTGCAAAACCGGTTTGTTTTCTCATGTCCGTACGGTGTAACGCGAAGTACTTATAAAATTGGCCACACAATTATGCGGCAAAACACCTACATTCATTTCGTTTCAAGAAGGCACAAATCACATCACATTTACACGGCACGATACGTAGCAAAAACACTAAAACACACTGAATGATTCTTTGTTCCCAATAATGTATATTCACCGGAGTCGTGTCCCGGCGTCATCCTGGATATTGACCTACTTCTGGACGATGGCGACGTATCCATGCTATAGCGCCGCAGCTATCCACGGTTGGAGACCCGACGATTAAACTGACGTCTTCCCCAAAAGTCGTTTACTGTTAATAAACATTTCATGTACCCAAACGTGTGCCGTAATTTCTCGCATCAGATTTACAGCCATTCTGTAATAATATATCGGCAGTACATTCGAACATCACAAAACAGGTTAAACATAATTAACAACAATCTCTTTGGGCGGGTGGGTGGATTTTTTCAGTCAAAGCTATTTCGCAAAAGACCAACATGAAGCGAGACCCGAGTTTATATACCGTATTAGTGACGTCAGAAAGTCATTACTGAAATCGATTTCACGCATGGATTGTTGTCGTTTGCTTGTATCTTATTATCGAAACGAGATTTAAACCTTTATCTACCAAAGAAATGTATTTGCTACTTTAAATAAAAGAAATGACTTTGTATAGAAATTAATTTTTATTATAAAACAAGAGATGTGTTTGTCAGAAACACCATTTCCCCCTACTGTGCCGCTTTGAAAAAAAATCGAAACCTAAACGCAAAACCTAAACGCAAAGTGTGACGGAATTTCTGACAGACGGACAGACAGACGGACAGACAGTGCGATCACTATATGCCCACCTTCGGGGTCATAAAAAATGCTTGTCAATCAACATCAAACTTCGGTATTCCAATGTATTTAGTTTTGCTGTCTGTCTATCTACAGGATATCATTTTTATTAAATATTGTACTGCGAGCAGAGCCTTCAGCCTGCCTATATTTTCGTTTCGTATAGGTAGCAAGCAAGTGCTTAAGCTTATTCTATTGTAAAATGTGTGAGTTATAAATAATATGTATTGTTAGTACAGCTAACTAGAATATAGCACAATATACACAAACAATTACTATAATTATCATGTATTGTACTACAACTATCAAACATGTACAAACTTCTATGTATACAAGTATCATAAGCATGTGCCTCAAAGAATGAATTGTGTTATTTGGTTAAGTAGAAAGTATTATTAATATTACAACAATTGTTCATATTTAGACATAATATATGTAAAACAACACCAACACACAAAAAAGCACACATTATATTTGATATGTTGGTTTACTAAAAAAGCTTTATCATAATGATACGTAGTTACACATATTTGATTATAAATATACTATCGATAGTTTTTTAAGCAGTAACATAATATGTATTAATATATGTATTGTTGCAATTGAGCGTATTATTACTTTGTATAATCATGACTATTTACTTTGTAAACACTGTATGCTTAATTTGTCCACTTGGACTTTTGGCCTTCTGGATGTTTTGTTCAAATAAACTTGTAAAAATAAACTTGTATAAAGGGAACTATGTTATTTAAACTATTAATTGGTGCAGTTTATAAAATATGTAAAATTGTTTAAAATTCATTCAGAAAAGGAATGATATAGATTTATGTGAGAAATTTCGTCTTTATTTGTTGAAATATGTGCAGTATTAAAAATCTGAACCATCTTTGTTTACGCGACTGGATTAAATGATTCAATATGAGCCTTGTGCGTTCATTTCCAATATAATATATATCAGATAATATTTTTTTCATTCAATATATTGTATTTTTATCGTCAATAGGGTCGAGGGCATCCCACTGCCCACCGTACAGAGTTTAAAACCAATATATGCATGTTATAACACATTGCATACATTTAACAATTAACAGCTTTTACATTACAATATGAACAATAAGGTTAGTGTAAAATAATTGATTTACGTCCCTTATATCAACTACTTGAAAAGGGGTAACAACAGTTCCCATTCTTTACTTTAACGCAAGTTATTAAATTAATTAATTTCGCTAAGTACATGGCAATGCAAGGATAGGGACGATTTTGCTGCTTTAAGAGTGGGTCTAGTTTTGTTCATTTTACAATTACAAATAAACATTGTTATGCAAACAAATAATACATTTAAAGGCCCACTTGTATTTGCATGTCCCAATCTAAAGGAAAGCATATTTAGAAATTTCGAAAAGTGATAAGATCCAGTCAACATTTCTGTAATTAACTGATTGACATGTCTACATTCTCAAACTATATGTTGAATGTTTTTTTTTACATTCAGTTTCACAAACAGGTACAGTTTGCTGTAGTGGCATAACCAATTTTAAACAAAAAGGAGTGTGTACCTATGATTCTATACAATGTATATACCTTTATATTGAAACCACTGTAAATTGGTACCCGTGTAATACAGAAGGGCATATCAAAAATAGGTCGCCATTCGTTTGTTTCAATAATATTAAAAAATATTAGACCATTTAGCTATACACACTGGCGATGACTCGTTTTGTGTAATTATATCGTACATAGGCTTTTTACTCTCTGTATTTACTAAGGTGGACCGTAGACTAG
The DNA here is from genome assembly GCA_007657795.1 of Dreissena rostriformis. Classification (NCBI taxonomy): domain Eukaryota; kingdom Metazoa; phylum Mollusca; class Bivalvia; order Myida; family Dreissenidae; genus Dreissena; species Dreissena rostriformis. The sequence continues at coordinate 176,108 of VMBQ01001492.1, forward strand.
TGGGGATGAAGGGCTTCATAAATATATCGTCTTTGGACCTTCTGACTTTCATGTACAATGTCACTGATTTAATAATACCTAGGAAAAGTAGGTAATTTGGATGGAGTTAATATACTTTGCAAAACTCATCGTAACTGTAAAAGGTAAAAGTTTCAATATCCTGTCAATTAAGTTTTCGGGATAGTAGCTTCCACAATTGTATAATTTATTAAGGTCAATCATGATATTAACAATACTTATCCATTTTGCATTCCCAGTGACATGTCTACGTTACATTCGAATCGGTTCGAATCCCGCTCGGGCAATTTTTTTCCGGATTATATGTTATTTTCAGTTTGAAAGTTATTATTATTTTTTACTTGTATTGTGTATCCAACTAAAATATATGTTATTTACACGGG
>VMBQ01001493.1:0-59049 GCA_007657795.1 Dreissena rostriformis
AAACTAATGATTGTAAACAAATACGGTATTTTAGAACTTTTCTTTTTACGTCATTCGTGGTTTACAGTCCCTTTAAAGATACTTACATAAAATATTATACATTATAGATACTTACATTCGTCCCTGAACTTCTGTTCCGCATTCGGCCCGACACGCGTGAAGGTGGCTACAAGTTCAAGCTGGAGGGCGTGCTCCTCTCGATAGGCCGGATCATCCAGGCATGACTGTAGCTGCATGTAAACCTCCAGGATCTGGCATGGAGCGGCGCTATATCAGGTCACTTTTTTGTGGCCATTTGGTTAATTATAAGGTCGGTTTTGTGACAATTATGTATAATATCGTGTGATTTATTTGTAGAAAGTAAGTATTTTATCAGGTCTTTATTTGAAGAACTTAAGTATTTTATGAGGTAATTTCTTTGTAGCAATGTAGTCTAATATCAGGTCACTTCTTCGTGGATATTAAATGTATTAATCAGATCACTTCTTTATTGAAAATGCAGTCTATTATCCGGTCACATTTCATGGAACTTTAGTCTATTATCAGGTCACTTCTTTGTGGCAATTTTTTTATTATTTGGTCTCTTCTTTCAGGCATTTTGTGCATTATCAGCTCACATCTTTGTGGCAATTTAGTGTTTTATCAGGCCATTTTTTCGGAGCAATGTAATTATATTATCCACCCATATTTCATGGAACTATAGTGTATGAACAGGTCCATTCTTTGTGACACTTTAGTTCTTTACAATGTCATTTGTTTCAGGCCATTTAGTATATTACCAGATCATTTATTTCAGACCATTTAGTATATGACCAAGTGATTTATTTCAGGCCATTAAGTCGATTATCAGGTCAATTATGTGTAGTCATATAGTCTGTTATCCGGGCATGTCTTTGTGGTAAATATGTATTGTATCAGGTCACTTTTGTGTGGCAATTAAGTTAACTATCATGTCACTTTTTGTGGAAATTTAATCAATTATCAGGTCTGTTATATGTAGACATTTAGTATATTTTCATGTCAGGTTTTTGTGGCAATTTAGTCTATTATCAGGTCATGTCTTTGAGGAAATTTCGTCTATTGTCAGGTCACCTGTTAAGTTAATTAGTTTATTATGAGGTTACTTCTTTATGAAAATTAAGTCCATTTTCAGGTCACATCTTTGTGGCAATTTCATTTATTATCGTGTCACATTTGTGACAATTCAGTCTATTATCACGTCACTTCTTGTGGCAATTATAGTATTGCGGTCCTTAGCCACAAAGTTCTTAAGTGAAATTTTCAGCCAATTTCTTAAAATCCTAAAATTCCCTACGAATGTGGCTAGTTTAGTTGAAGTGAGTTATATCTTAATGGCTTTACCGTGGAAACAGTGTCTTATGTATAAGAATAACATATTTATAGTTAAAATAAAAAACCTTTTTCATTATTTCTCTTACTTATGGCTTGGATTAAAATTTTATTTACAAGATTCGAGAAAGTTGTAAGGTTACAGGTCAGTTCTTTGTCATAATTTAGTCTCTAATCAGATAACTTCTGCATACTTTATTCTGTACTGCGGTCAATTCTTTTTCATAATTAAGTATACATCGGTTCTTTGTCAAAATAAAGTATATTATAAAGTAAGGAATAATTTATAATTATGTGACAATGTAACGTTCATTAATTTCAAAAATGTCCTTGTTTGTTAAATAGGATTGTTTCCACTATTCTTATCAGTATTTCACTCATATCACATAGGTCAGTTAACCAACACACACTTTAGCTGGTTTAGCTGGTTAACATACATATGGCAGAAACAGAAACTGATAACTGCGGTACGTAATCGGAGGTAGGTGAGATAGGTTACAAAGGATTTTATCAACAATCACACAAAACGTATCTTGCTGGGCCAGGGATTAAATATGTGACCCTTGAATTTCTAGTCCAGAACTCTTACATATGAGTTAGGCGGCCCGGTTAAAATTATAATGACGAAGGTCTTTTTTTAATTGATTGTTTAGAGTTAAAACACTTACATCTCTGGTAGTGACAGTTTCATTAATGGTGCCCAAGGCTGGAATAGTTGCAACACGAACGGATCTGAAAAAATAAAATTAACCAGGTCTTTTTGTAATTGATTGTTTAGAGTTAAACACTTACATCTCTGGTAGTGACAGTTTCATTAATGGTGCCCAAGGCTGGAATAGCTGCAACACGAACGGATCTGAAAAAAAATAAAATTAAACAAAAAAGGTTTAATTGCCCATCTAAAAGAATAGAATTTGTTCATGCTCGATGCGCTGCCAGATGCGCACTTAGAAGTCTTATAATTATTCTCTGGACAAACATAAAGTATGTTAATAAACAAAATGCAATAACTCCAAAAATGCTACAAAGAGAAACAGGTCTTGTGTTCTGCACTTATCCTCAAGAAATCCATCTGTCTATGAAGTTTTGAAATTAATAGTTTCTATTTATTAGTTCTTATTGTCTTCGAGTTATCTTCCGGTCGGATGAAAACTCCAACCAATTTACTAGCTAGATGCCCGGCGGCAACATGTCGAGCTCATTTTTAGTAATGCTTGTTATTATTAAACAATATATTTAACATGCACATGTTTGACCTTTGGCCCTTAAAATTTGCTCAAGTTTTGACTGTTACACAACTTATCAACATGGTGTACATGTTTTTAAATTATTTTAAAATTGCATGATGAATGAAAAGTTTCAATCAGGCAAACTGTTTTTATAGTTTATTGTGAGCTTCATTTTTCTCTTCTTCTCGAATGCTGCTACATTTGGAGTCTGATGGCAAGGATGAAACCATTGTGTTCTGTAATGGCCTTAACCTGCCAGTACAGCTTCTTCTGCTGGCTCACATGTTCCAGCCTTAACATTTTCGAAATGTGGTTAGTTGTCCCTGCATTCCTGAAGGACGTGTTGAGCCGTTTGGTCGGCTTCTCCACAAGGGCACTTTGAAGACGGCATAACTTAAGGTGGAATCTCTTGCGCATGTGGTGGTTCAGTTTAATGAGACCAGTACATAGTCTGAATATGGTCATCTGTTCTAGATCGCATTGGTGACTGTAACTGTCCTGTGGTTGTTTAAATCTGAGTTAAGGCTCTTGATGGTGATGTTAATATTTTCTAGACTGACTCTTTTCCCCTGTTGATCTTCTTCCAATCCCAGTTTTGCAATTCTGTCTACCTCATCATTTCCACGTATTCTGCAGTGAGAGGAAATCAACTGTATACCGATTATGAAGTACTTGATGTTTTGTAGTGCTGCTGTGAAGCGAGGCAGTTTATTGGATGTTGCTCCTTCCAGGACTGACAAAGTATCGGTAAGGAATACTTTCTTGAAGTATTGGTCTACTTTGCTCCTGATACGTTTGCAGCTTCAAACTTATCTTTGTATGTTGAGCAGTGGAAGCCTGTTGGTATTGCCGATGCCTTCAAGTGTACGCCTGTGTGCTGCACAAATGTTCCAGCTCCACATGTCTTGAATGCATCTGTTGTTGGCCATTCTGAGTGGGCCATTAGTCATTCTTCCTGGGGTACCTTTCATTAAACATGGCCAGCTCGTCGCTTGTGATGAGATGGGATACTGTGGTGCATATTGCGATGTTTCTCTGTTTACTTCCCAAGCGGGGGATCTGATTGTCAGTATGGTTCAAAGGCTCTACATTGCCTGGCAGCTGATACTGATGCTCCATGTGTATGTCGTGGCTTCCTCTGACCAATGAGATCGTTTCAGTCTTCCTACACCGAGGCTTTTCTGTGCATCAATTGATTCTCTGAGAAATTGGCTTTCGTGATATCCATGGCTTTGCATTCCCTTCTTCTCTGAAGTGGGGAAATGCCCGTGGTCAATGCCATTTATCTTTTAAGCTTTGATCTGACTTTACTGGTGATGATAGGCAAAGCCAGGTTCTTACCTTTGTACAGAGTATGCTGTTGGGTCTAGGCAGCCCTCATCCAGAAGTTTGAATCGCATTCCAGGTGAGGTCATACAGTGCCTGTGTATAACGTATTGATCATATTTCATTGGCTTCACTCTGAGTTGCAGCCATCTTCCTCATGATGTTATGTTGTTTCCTTTCTGGATTTTGTCTCTGCGCTCTATTCCTGTTGTTTCCATGTTATTCTTTGGTCAAATTTCAGCCCAAAGTAAGTTTTTGGTCTTCATACTGGTACTGAGTGTTTTCCATGGTAAGCCAAAATGATCGTTGGTGGAGAGTGTAAAATGGTGGCTGAGGATTTCTCAAAGTTGATGGTTATGCACCAGTTGGCAGTGTTAACGCTGAGATCTTGTACAAAGCCAGCTGTTTCTGTATGTGGTGGTTGTTGACTACTCTTATGAGCATCAGAGTACCAGGTAATCTGCGTACAGGGCTGCTTGCACCTCTTTATATAGTTCTGGTATGATCTCATTCATGAAGAGCATGAACAGGGTGGGGGACAAAACATCTCCTTGTTGGACCCCTTGAGCTTATAGAGACCATCTACCGACACATGGTCTCTGTGATTGTGCAGGTACAATTTGGTTAACATGTACATGGTTGCTTGGATACAACTGCGTAAAAAAATACAAGAAGCAATTCCGTCCACATTGTGTATAAGGCTTTCTTAAGGTCTTTCAAGATAATACGGGTCACCTTCTGAGCCTTTAATGTGTTTTCTTTAACTTGGGCTATGTGCTGTCTTGTCGATCATAGTCACGTTCTATCTGAAACCGTTTTGCTCTGGCGCTTTGAGGCACAACTCCATGCGCTGTTTGACAATGCGTTCAATTACCTTGCAGATGAAACTTATCAAGCTGATGGGTCGGTAGCTAAGGAGTTTTGACTCGTTCTTCACATACTTTACAACAGGAATCATCTTCACATTCTTCCAGCACTGGGGTAACTGGGCCTACGATTAGTTGGCATTGAAAACGCCTCCTTCATTTCTTCAAGTGTCATCTTTTTTGTCATGGCTTCATGTCTTTGCCACTTCGTTCTCTTTCTTCCAGCTGAACATCTTTTTATAGTGCCTTTGGAACTGAGATATTTCTATCCTTTGCGTATGATTGAGCGAAACCATTTGTGGACAACCTTTCATCAAGTAAAGGTTCTCCCTTCTTCTAACTGGGTTATCTTCTCAGCTAGCTCGACACTTGGGTGAGAAGAATAGCTTTACTTTTCTTCAAAAGGTCGAGCTAAAAAGGTTTATGAAAAAATCTCTCAGTGGTTTGTTTTCAAAACACGTTGTATCATAGCACAGTAGGTCTTAAAGATTAACTGTTTCCAGGTTGTAATCATACCCAACTTATAGGACGGAGATAAACATAATTTGGACTTCAAATATAAATCTTAAATGCTTCAAATTATACCAAGATTCCATGATACATCAATCCACAAGAAAACAAGATGTGTTTGTGAAACACAATGTCCCCTTTTGAGCGATTTTGACCCATATATTTGACGTTTGACCTTGAAGGATTACCTTGACCTTGACCTTTCACCACTCAAAATGTGCAACTTCATAAGTTACACATGCATGCCAAATATGAAGTTGCTATCTTCAATTTTGCAAAAGTTATGGCAAATGTTGAAGTTTGACGCAAACAAACAAACCAACAAACCAACAGACAGGGCAAAAACAATATGTCCCCCAGTATTGACTGGGGGACATAAAAAATATACGCTTTTAAACTCACCAAACCGATATTAGGACATCATCAAGACAAAACAACTGCACAAAATAGAACAAGAGATGTGTTCGTCAGAAACACAATGCCCCTTACTGCGCCGCTTTGAAATAAAAAAAATTACCATTGACCTTGAAGGATGACCTTGACCTTGACCTTTCACCACTCAAAATGTGCAGCTCCGTGAGATACATAAGCATGCCAAATACAAAGTTGCTATCTTCAATATTGCAAAAGTTATGGCCAATGTTAAAGTTTTCGGACGGACGGACAGACGGACTGACGGACAGTTCAACTGCTATATGCCACCCTAACGGGGGCATAAAAATATCATGCAATTTAGCATTAATCATTGATTCAAATTGATTCAGCCAAATCTAGGAAAGAAGCTCTTTTGGTACAATGAATCATATTTTTTCATGGAAACTCTTTCGGAACCTTTCTAGAAAAAAAAGCATGTTGTTTCTTTAAAGTTAACCTAAAATATATATCAAGATCATAAGTCCCTCTGGACAAACATGGACTAACAAAATATATAAATAAAGTCAAATATGCAAAGCCTGCTTGATGTTTGGCCTTTTTCAATTCAGATCTATTTAGCAGATACACTAAAACACATATAAATCAATCAACATTTAAGATAACGTACCTCATTAATTCAGTAAATAATGTATGGCATTTGGACATTGGTATCTATTATCAACTAAGATTTTTTGGTTGATTAAAGTCATGACCAGTTGCATAATTGTTGTTTCCCTAGAATGAATGAGCTGCCTTCTGGGAAACCTGGGCTTCATGCTTGTGCGTAAAGTGTCGTCCCAGATAATCCTGTGAAGTCCACACAGCCTTATCAGGAACTACACTTTCCCCTTTTATGGTATTTTTCGTTTAAAAGTAGTCTCTTCATAGCATAAATCCAGTTTAGGCGGAAAGTGTTTTCCCTCATTAGTCTGTGCGAACAATACGCCAAGTTTTCCCAGTATGAGGCCCAAATGATCCACACTTACATATCTGGGTCGCTGCCTAGGGTCACCAGGGCCGGAACACATCGGGTGGAGGCAAGAGATTCATTCACGCTGTGCATGACAATCTGCAAAACGAATACGCGGCTCAAATTATGATTGACGCTATTAATGTTACCAATTATAGCTCTTACAGACTTTATCAAAATAGTCAGTTTACAAGCTGCGTTTAAACTAGACCCTATTACAATCACAACTATTGTTCAAACAATGGATGCAGAAGACTTCAGTAAAAACATACATATATGCATTATTTGCGCAGCTTCATGTGATTTATATGGGTCTTACGCCATGTTCGGCCAGCTTTGCACCTTACCAGTCTGCACATTCGGGCATTCTGGTTAGGATCTACCCTATCTTCTTTTAAGTCACACAATATTTATTGATCTCATTAGTGGACAGAGTAGCTCCTGACCTTCGCAAATGCATATGGCATAATACCCTTTTTCGCATTACTTGGCTCATTTTATTATGAACACACAACTTGATATTTGTCATTAATCTTGATAGTGACTTCAAAGCCAATATGTATTGACTTTGAGTTAAATAAACTATACTAGTAATATACCACTTGAAAAGTATGTGGTCAACAGTGACATTGGTAAAAAAAAAAACATTCCTTTCATTCAACAACAAACAAACAAAAAAGACACAAAATGATATAATGCCTTGTAAGACAAAATATACAAAACAAGATTCATTGGTTACTTGAATACAGAAGCCAGAGATAGTATACAACTTAAAAGCAAAGTGAAAATATGTGCCTAGTGCATTTCTTAAATCGGAAGTGGTAATAAAACCGTAATTGTCTGGTCAATGACTATTTACACCTCGAGTTACTTACCCAAGCACCAGTGGATAAGAGAATGTTTAAGGGTCGAGGGTGGTATTAAACCCAAATTATTTCTTGCAAATAGACAACAAACCATCGACTTACATCAAAGAGTCGCGCAGCTGTGGACCGGACCAGAGGAGACGCAGCTCGGAGAAGATCATGGTTATTAGCCTACTGGCTGCAAAACACAAGCCACGTTTATGTAAGTATTTATGTTATTATTAACTTAAATATATTTACATCATGGTCTTTAATTCATCTTATACAGAAAGTCAACTTAACTTTCCATGTCTGAAAACATCTCATAAGTGTTTTATGCACATGGGCTTCAGCAAAGTGAACATTTTCATTTATTTTACAATGTTTAACATTTACATTGACACCAGTTACATTTGCGTACATAAAAAATAGGTAATATAACATTTAACATATAACCTGTCTGGTCAGGAGCTACGCTGTCCGCTGTAAAGTCATGAGAGATTTTGTGCTCTCATTAGCGGACAGGGTAGCTACTGACCGGTCTGGTTATTAGTTTGCTAACAGTATTTCAATTATATTAAACAAAAACATCAAGTACTGGTTCTACCCAGTTTCCGACTCCTCAAAATGCATCTGTTTTTAAAAAGTATTGAGCTTTAAAGTACCTTTAGAATTTTATTAAACCTTGTATTATATAAACTAAACTGAAAGATGAAACAAGGTAACACTCCGCTAGTAAAGAACAATATTGCTTTGATAAAAAAAAAACATATTGTATTCCTACCAGAGCTCTGTCAATGCGATGCGTAGACTGTCCTAAGGGACCTGGTAGGCTGCCAGGCAAAACAGAGCTTCACGCAGGAACTGGGACAGCTGCTTTCGGTCCTTCTCCTAGCAACATAATTTCACATTTAATATCAAAAACGTCACGAGACAGCTGCTATGATGATTAAGGGAGAGCTAAAAAGGTCAGTTACATGAAAACATGGGGTGATTCCATAATTGACATTGTTAGATTGTTTTAGCAGTCTTGCCTCCTAATTTCACATCCTTGCATAAGGACTTTCATCCTTTAATGTTGTTTCTCATGTTATTGGGCTTATAACCTTCAGGTGAAATGAGTGTGTGATCAAAAGAAAGGCCAAGGTTCTACATTTTTAAATCACAGTCAATAATTCTAAACATGACTGGTTTTGTGTACATCCTGCGCATGTTATGATTCTCAGGATTAATATCCGTTGAGATGTCTGCTTTGAATCTGAGGACTGTGGTGAGTTTATTAATATTAATCATATTTAAATAGAGACTGCCTTAAAGTTTTTTAACCTAAAAAAAAAAAAAAAAAAANAAAAAAAAAAAAAAAACTTTTAGCATGGTGCTGGTTTGTATGTGCATAATCCACATATCTTAATTAGAATCACCAGTACTTGCATCTATCTGTAGCAAACCCTTGGTTTCATTACAAAGTTTAGATTATGTTCTTTAAAATACTGAATCGAAATTTCATGTATTTCTCAATTCATATTGATAACAAAACCTGGAGTACAGATGAGTATTAAATTTTATATAAAAAGACATTGATAAAACTCGATGGTGTACTTCGACTTCATTATTCGAGACAGGTTTAACTCTGTAGCGGAAACTTTTATCTTAAATTAAGTTCAATTTCAGGTTTTAAGTTCAATTCTAGGTTTCTTTATGTGTGCATGTTTGTTAAATCAGTTCATAAAATAAACAGTTGGTGCACAATCAACAAAGGTTAATCAGACGATAATAACTACCAATATCCGACATGTGCCTGTTAGCATGAATATCATGTTTCACCCTATTTTCAGAAAATAGTATATCCCTGCTATTATTATCGACATGTTAAGCGAACTATATACATGTTTTTTGTAATTTGACTACCGACTTTATATGTCAGTTAAAGCAGGTTGTGGACTTAAACAGGCAACATAATTCAGCTATTGACAAGGTTGAAGTAAAGTAGATGGGTAGATATACTAACGAAAACATGTGTGTGTCTTCGTAAGTATTCTTTGCGTTCATTGGAAAAGAATAATACTTATGGTGAATACATAATAGTTTAAACAAACGATTGTTCACAATTTCTGTTGCAAAATGGCAACTTCTGTTGGTTCCGTTCATAAAAGTTCAGATTTAGTGAAGGACTATGTTTGTGACGCTTGCGAAAGTAGAAATTTTGAAGAAAGTGCAGATTATTTTTGTGCAACATGTATGAAGTTTTTCTGTGGAAAATGCATTGATCCTCATGATCAAATATTTGGAAACCATTCCAAATATGGAAGAAGAGAAACAAATAAATGGCCTCTTACAAAGAAAATGGAGGATTCGCTACTGAAATGTGATGTCCACAAGGAAGAGAAACTGAAAATGTTTTGTCAGGACCACAGTCAGCTGTGTTGCACTGATTGTGTTTTACTGAATCACAGGTAAGTTGCACGTAGTCATAGGGAAAACGCCACCAATCTTAGAGGTACAAACCAAGCCGGCCCATTCCAAATCACACACCATATCAACCGTTATTATTTGAATGAATCAACGATAATGATACATAAAACGGATTATCAATTGTTTGTACCTTGGTATTAGTGGTTGTTTCCAAAGTCTAGCCAATCTGGGGTAAGTGTAGTGTTTGTAAGTTATTAAGGTTATAGATAGTTGGCAGATTTGCCTTAAATCAATAAAATATCTGTCTTTGTTTTCATTCTTCAGCTGCACTTCATAGTTGTTTATGCATTTTAACAATTATATTAAATTGTTGATGGTTGTTGACATAATTGCTAGATATCTAGATTTCAAAATGGGGAATACGTTGTTTGTTATGCACAACATGTAATTATTAAGGGTTTTCATTGGTAGAGGACTAAATTGCTCATCATTACTGTATTATTCTTGGTTATAAAACTTTTCACTGTGTAGTACATTTTGCAAAAATAAACCATGCTCTGAATAATATAAATCTGATGTCTGTTAATGTTTTATCAGTGAGATATTTGATTTGATAAATAATAGGTGTAGTGATTATGATTCTTGCTGCTATTTCAGACAGTGCACAAATGTTTCTCTTATTTCTGAGTTGGTAAAAAACGAATCATTGGATATGCAAAGGTTGTCCAAAAATCTTCAAACTATTGTTGATGAACTAAATAAGTTAAAGAGTACACAAGAGATCAGCTTTCAGTCATTGGAGGTATTATGCAGTGAAAAACTGCAAGAAATCCGAGATCTGCGAAGGAAATTAAATGCTGATTTGGATGCACTAGAAAATACAACATTGAAAGAACTGGATGACATTCGGAACAAATTGCAAACATCTCTCAAAAAAGATGTTGACAACTGCAGCAGACTTAAGGATGACCTTCAAACACTCAGTGAAGCTGTAAATGGCCTTTGTAATACGAACAAGAAAGAAATTGAGTTCATAGCCAACAGAAAATCTCTGGACAAAATACAAGAGTCTGAGTCATATCTGAAGGAGAGCCCTGTAAATGTACAGCGTAAAATAATATTCCAAGCAAACACTGACATTGAGCAATACCTGTCTAAACAGTCTAGTTTAGGGAGTGTAGACAGTATGCCGTCTTTAACAATGGTTATGAATCCAGACCAGATTTTGACTGTGAAGAGAAAGTGCCAGTATAATGTGAAAATAGAGAAAGACACAAGTCAGAATTATTTCATCAGTGGCATGTGTAGCCTGCCTAGTGGTGACGTTATTGTTGCAGATTTCTATAATAACAAAGTGAAGCTGTTGGACGTGCATTACAATGTGTCCAGTCAATGTGATGTGTCGGGTTCACCACGTTACATTTGCTTTATTGCATCCAGTGAGGTGGCTGTAACTTTTAATAATGATGTGCAGTTTATCTCTGTGAGCAATGGGCAGCTGGTAAATGGGAAGAAGTTTTCATTACAGCATGCTGCTATTGGTATTGCCCACCATCAGGGAGCCTTGTATGTCACCACTGGCACAGCCCTGTACCACTACACTCTGACTGGATCACTTGTGAAAAAGCTGCATCAAGAAGCAGGAGCCTCAAATACAGGTCAAGGAATGTTTACATAAATATAAATAAAAGACGATCTCTATTGTTCATAAAAAATAAATAAACAAATGTTCATTTAAAAACACAATTATGTATCAAAGGATTAATAGTGTTAATGCATAAATTATAATTCTGCACTACTTATAAACAACATGATCAATGTTTTCCAGCATACAAATGTGCAGTGAGTCCTGCTGGGGACCGGATCTATGTCACCAACTACTCCCAGCACAAGCTCCTCACTCTGGCTACCGATGGGGCCCTGCTTTCCACCTTTGATCACCCTGAACTACAACACCCAAGGGGTATACATGTAACACCTGCTGGGCAAGTGCTTGTCTGTGGAGGCACCTCGAAAACCGTCATACAGGTGGATCTTGAGGGAAGAAAGAAACTGGCAACACTTGCTTCAACGAAAGATGGATTGAGCTACCCAGTGTCTGTCTGCTGCAACACCAACACTCACCAGATCATTGTGGGACAAGATAACAACAGTAAAATCAGAGTTATGGACGTGCAATAGCACTTCCAGTTGGAAACAAACATTGTTGAAAAAATATGTATAAATTTAATTTTCATTTTTTCTTTGAATGGCTTATTAAGTAATAGCAGTTCATATCTAGGTCAGGCACATTTGTTTTATACAGTTTATCTTTTGTTATTAACAAGTAATTACAACTAATTTTGAAGAAAAGTTGTTATAATGCTCTAAACATCGCACTATTAAAAACAAGAATGTATGACCACTATCTTTAATCTTGATTCTTGATGCTGAGTATTTCTTTAGTCTTACTTCATGTCACGTTTTAGTGTATTGTAATACATGTGTTATGTTATAATTAAGATGTATTACTATTTGATTATGTATAAATTCTGATGTTGTGCATTATCTTTTGTTATGTTATAATTAAGATGTATTACTATTTGATTATTTATAAATTCTGATGTTGTGCATTATCTTTTAACAATTATTTAGGGATAAATGTTTTATGTCATTAATGCTTAGCTTTTTTTAATGAAACTGATTGTATTTGGTATGTGTGACATTTTCATATTTGAATCTTTGATGATCTATTGAAGTCATTATAATACACTCATTATGTTTTGGAAGAACAATACTCTGGAATTCAATAAAATGTTACTATTAAACTACTTTAGGCTTACATTTTAAGTGAATTGTAATCAAAATATATCCGATTGACATCTTATTTAACAATTAAATAATATAAGCGCTCTGGTAAATCTGACTTTTGGCAGGAACATACACAAATTGCTGTAACATTGCAATCATCCTGGGACATTATATATGATGCACCAGATAACTAGTGTAACAACTCGAACTATTCCAGGCGCGAATGTCAAGTTGATACATATTTGGACAAAGTCAAAAGTAAATTTTTTGTTGTTTTTTTTTCTTTCTTAGATTATATTCTTGTTTTATACTGGAGCTCTTTAGTTTTAATGTTTAATTTTGTCAATTTAAAGTATTAAATGACAAACTCAAACAAGGGCAACATCTATTAAAAGTCCTTTAAAGAAAAATCCGCAAAGCAGATGAAAAGGAGTGGAGTCATGTCAATGTAAGAGTGGAAGTATATATTGCCAGAAAATTCCAAATGTGTGTGCATGGCAGAACACATGTAGTTACCGTGTTAACGGCACTGAGCACTTCCTTTGCATAGACTGGAACCACGTATGTGGTGAAAGGTTTGGGTTGGAGTTTAAGCTGCGTTTAGGATCTGTAACAGAAAATATCAAGTACAATTGTTTACAGTTAAACAATTATAGATTTAACCTTGTTTGTATTTCAAGGTTTATACTGTCCTTTTGCACCTGAAGCTTCATTTAGCGAGGATAAGGAGTGTGTCCCTGAACTTGTGATTTAGGTACAACTTGAGAACCCAGAGAAAAACCCACATGTCCGGTAGGGTTAGCTCACATGCGCTTTGACTGGAAATTGAACCCGGGATGCAGTGATGAGAAGCGCATGTACCGACCACCGCCCCAACCAGACAGCCACTTATGGTGAACATCTTCATATTACAGATACAAATAAGCTGCACTCTGGAAAACGGGGCTTAATAGATAAGCGTAAAGGTCGTCCCAGATTAACATGTGCCGTCCGCTGTGGCTAATCAGGCACGACACTTTCTGCCTTAGCTGGAATTTCGCTAAGAAGAGACTTCCTTTAAACAACAAATACTATACATGCGGAAAGTGAAGTCCTTGATTTAGCCTGTGCGACTGCACTGGCTAATCGGGGACACTATAAACACATGAACTAGGACATGTTTTCCCAGAGCGCGGCTCAAAGGTAAATGAACTATTTTAGTGAGATTATGGCGTGTCACTGTGACACTATCACCACTAGTGTTTAGCACCAATACTGGCTTACATACAATTATAGAGAAACTAAGTTGGAAAAACTAAATGCTGTCTTCTATAATTCATTTACATTTTGAGCATGACTTTTACGGATAGATGGATTACAAACTCCTGTACAAATCATGAGGATTTTTCTATGAATAATTTATATCAAGGGCTATGAATCCTAACAATAGGAAGACATACAACAAGGTATGGTCAGTAAATTGCGGTATAAATCAGCTGTTTATAATATCTTGAGGGCCTACGTATGTGGTATTCTTCCATCATCAATACATCTATGAATCTGGTGACCCAATGACCGCAATAACTGCAAGAGACCATTTTGCATAGTTAAAAACACGCGATACATGCTGAGGCAATGATAACTTCCACATTAAATCAGCAGCATCAAATTCATATTCGTATTGGAATGTTCAATAATAAATATGCGCACACAAAAATGTCGACAAAACATTTGCTTGTGACCGAATCACAGAAGCACTATATGCGGCTATATGTGAACAGAGAAAAAAATATATATATATATTAAGGTAGGTTAAGCTCTTGACTTCAGAGCAGTGCAAAATATTATTTGGTTATTCAACTGCGCAAGTCCAATGACTACACATATATCACAGTATTGTACACAGCACTTATAAATAAACTTGTATTATGCACCTTTTATATTTGTACTGTTATTTGCATTATGCACCTTTAATATACACAACAACGTCAATTCCGAAAAAGAACTTGATCGTTACAATCATTTAAGTATGTCATACGATGGTAATTGAAATCCTTGGGGTTTTTTTTTAAGAAAAGTCTTCAGACATTAAAAAATGTGTTTAATATTTAACCGTGTTAAAGCAGATCTGCTAGTTTCAACTCGATGTATATTATAATTATATTTCATGAAGGCTACATTCGGAATGTTTGGTTATACTCGGATCATCCAAAAAAGAATTTACAGTATAATACATGATGGTCACTTGGTACAACTGACGACAGCTGATTGGATGACATAAATATGTGCAAAATAATAAGGTAATATTATGTGACTACAGCCCTTACCTCTCTTTGTAAATATGTGAAAGACTTCTTCTGAGAAGCTTACATAAAGCCAATCATGTTTTACTACCAACAATGCAGAATATAGGCAAAATAAAATATCATCATAACTGTTCCATATAAATGAACCACGCTCTGGGAAAACCGGGCTAAATGCATGTGAGTATATTATTATTAAAATAATATGAGCAGTCCGCACATGCCAATCAGGGACAACACTTTCCTCTTTTTCGCTTCAAGGGAGTCTCTTTAACAAAAATCATGTCTAGGTGGAAAGTGTTGGAACAACACTGTATGCATATGAATAGAGCCCTGTATTCCCAGAACACGGCTCAAATGATGCAACATACTTGGTTCATTAACTCGATGGTACCTACAACTTAACATCTCACCAACAGTGCATTTTCCTGTATGAAGCAGATGGTGTTTTCCAATAATTCTGAGCACAACTTAACAGATCCCGCATTAAGACCATCTGTAAAAAGAAAGCATTTTACCGACATCAGCTACAGCAGTGATATGAGAAATAAATATTTGCTGAATTGTCAGAGCTGCATAGCAAATTGATTTGTATTTGTATGACCTGAAATAATATCACTATTATGCATCTCTTTGCCAGTGAAAAACATCATTCACGGGAAAAAAGCTTTAAAATAACAAGAGGGCAATCGGTTCTAAGTCGCTCACATAAAACCCATAGAAACTATTCTGAGAAGGTGGAATTCACTAGAATAAAAATAGAATATTTAACATAAATATTTTAGTTCTAGGCACACTATTATGACAAACTTTTGATCATTGAAAATATTTTCAACACAGAATGTACAAGTACATGTTTAAACCTTAGATTAATTTATGGGGGTAACTCTGTTAGCCAGAAGCTGGTTGTATCAACTACAAAAAAGGATATCTCTACAAGGTCCTATAGGTCACTTGTCAATTAGTTATATCTTAGTATCAACAGTACTTGTATCTACCGGTATCTGTAGCAAACCCTTGGTTGCATTACAAAGTTTAATTTATGTTCTTCAAAAATACTCAATTGGCATTTAATGTAGACTTCCTATTTCTCAATTCATATTGACAACAATACCTGAAATGCAGATGAGTATTCAATTGGGTTTAAAAAGACTTAGATAAAACTCAATGGTGTTCTTTGACCTCCTGATTTGAGACAGGTTTAACTCTGTAGTGAACACTTTTATCTTAAATTATACGTGGAATTTCACGTTTCTTATGTTTGCATGCTTGTAAATTCAGTGCTGAACATAACAGCATAACAGTCCGTAACAAAAGCCACTGAGAACTGCACAATCAACAAACTTAAGCAGACGATTTGTTACTACCAATATTAGACGTGTGCTTGTTATCATGAATATCATGTTTCACCCTGTTTTCAGAAAATGGTATATCCCTGCATTATCAGCAATAACCGAACTATATACATGTTTTTTTGTAACTAGACTATGAACTTTATACTTAAGTGTGAGTTTAAAATTGGTTATGGGCTTTAACCGGCAACATAATTCAGCTATTTGTATTGTTGAAGTTAAGCACATGGGTAAATATACTAACGAAAAACTGTGTGTGTCTTCATAAATACTCATTGTGTTCATAGGAAAGGGATTATACTTATAGTGAAAACATAACATTTCAAACAAAGGATTGTTCACATTTTCTGTTACAAAATGGCAACCTCTGTTGGTTCTGTTCATAAAAGTTCCGATTCAGTGAAGGACTATGTTTGTGAAGCTTGCGAAAGTAGAAATTTTGAAGAAATTGCAGATTATTTTTGTGCAACATGTATAAAGTTTTACTGTGGAAAATGCATTGATCCTCATGATCAAATATTTGGAAACTTTTCCAAATATGGAAGAAGAGAAACACATAAATGGCCTCTTACGAAGAAAATGGAGGATTTGCTACTGAAATGCGATGTCCATAAGGAAGAGAAACTGAAATTGTTTTGTCAGGACCACAGTCAGCTGTGTTGCACTGATTGTGTTTTACTGAATCACAGGTAAGTAACAGATAGTCATTGGGAACATCCCACCAATATCAAATGGAACAAACAGAGCGGGTCCCTATTTAAAATCCTTCCCAAATCACGCAACATATCACCCATTATTTTTTAATGAATCAACCAATGGTACATAAAATGGGTGAGCAATTGTTGGTACCTTGATATAAGTAGTTTTTTCCAAAGTCTAGCGCAATTAGGAATAAGTATATTGTTTGTAATGAGAATATAGAAAGTTGGCTGCTTTCCCTGTAATCAATCAAACATCTGTCTTTATTTTCATTCTTCAGCTGCACATCATAGCTGTTTTGTGCACTTTATAACTTGTTGTGAACGATGTTAAATTGTTGATGGTTGTAATGTTTGATGACGTTATTATTAAATGTCTAGATTTCATCATTACAGTAACATTCGTTTATAAAACTCTTCAATGTGTAGTACACTAAGGTTCTTTTATCTTTTTTAGAAAAAGTTTGTAAGTACATTCAGACTGATTTGCAAGACAAACCCTGCTTTAATATATATGTGATATTTTGTAATGTTTTAGCAGTTAGATATTTTATACATAGACTAAATAATTGTGGTAATTATGATTCTCTTTCAGACAGTGCACAAATGTGTCTCTAATTTCTGAGTCAGTCAAAACCCTATCATTGGATATGCAATGGTTGTCAAATAATCTTCAAACTACTGTTGATGAACTGAATAAATTAAAGAGTACGCAAGAGGCCAGCATTCAGTCCTTGGATGTATCATGTAGTGAAAAACTTCAAAAAATAAAAGACCTGCGAAGGAAATTAAATGCTGCTTTGGATGCATTAGAAAATGCAACCTTGAAAGAACTGGATATCATTCGGACCACATTGCAAACATTTCTCAAGAAAGATGTTGACAACTGCAGCAGACTGAAGGATGATTTGCAAACACTCAGTGAAGCTGTAAATGGCCTTAGTGATAAGGGCAAAAAGGAAATTGAGTTCATAGCCAACGTAAAATGTCAGGACAAAATACAAGAGTCTTACTCATACCTTAAGGAGAACCATGTAAAGGTGCAGAGTTCAATATTTTTTCAATCAAACACTGACATTGAGCACTACCTGTCTAAACAGTCTAGTCTAGGAAGTATTGTATACAGTATGCAGTCTCTAACACTCAATAAGAATCCAGACCAGACGTTGGCTGTGAGGAGAACAACAGAGTCTATTGTTAGAATACCAAGTGACACAAGTGCCATAAACTACATCAGTGGCATTTGCAGCCTCCCTAGTGGCCAGGTCATACTTGCAGATATCCATAATAGCAATGTGAAAATGTTGGACCATCATTACAATGTTTACACTCACTGTGATGTGTCTGGTTTTCCACGTAACCTTTGCTATATTGCATCCAGTGAGGTGGCTGTAGCTGTAAATCATGATGTGCAATTTATCTCTGTGAGAAATTGGCAGCTGGTGAAAGGGAGGAAGTTATCATTACAACATGATGCTTTCGGTATTGCCCACCATCAGGGAGCCTTGTATGTCACGTCTGGCACTGCCCTGTACCTCTACACGATCACTGGATCATTTGNTGGACAGCTATCCCAAGCACAGGCACTTCCACCCAAACTGGAGTGAGGTCAATACAGGTCCACTGTTTAACTTAAGTTCTATTTCCACTACACACTAAACAACTATTCCAACCACAGTCATTTCCATCTAGACAAATTGGATGTCAGTACTTGTTTAGCGTCTGGCTAGAGTTCCATTTATGTTGCTCATTAGACAACTATTAAAGGCACAGTCAGTTCCACCTCAACAGGAGGGAGGTTAGTACATGTTAAGTGTCTGACTTGAGTTCCATTGTTATTGCTCACTAGACACCTATTCCAAGCACAGTCACTTCCACCTTGACAAATTGGATGTCAGCACATGTCCAGCGTCCGGCTAGGGTTCCATTTCTGCTGCCCACTAGACAACTATTTCAACCACAGTCATTCCACCTAGACAACAATGAGGCTAGTACAGTTTCAGTGTCTGGCTCAAGTAACATTCTTGCTATTCACAGAACATGATTCCCTGGCTCAAGTAACATTCTTGCTATTCACAGAACATGATTCCCTGGCTCAAGTAACATTCTTTATCAAAATAGTCAGTTTACACGCTACGTTCAAAGTAGACCCAATTACAATCACAACTTTTGTTCAAACAATGGATGCAGAAGATTTCAGTAAAAACATACATATATGCATTATTTGCGCAGCTCCATGGCCAGCGTTGCACCATACCAGTCTGCACATTCGGGCATTCTGGTCAGGATCTATCCTGTCAGCGTTTAAGTCACACAATAGTTTTTGATCTCATTAGTGGACAGAGTAGCTCCTGACCTTCGCAAATGCATATGGCATAATACCCTTTTCGCATTACTTGGCTCATTGTATTATGAACACACAACTCTTGGAATATGTCATCGGATGGTGCGGTAGTAAAGTGGTAACACTCTGGTCTACCATTCCAGAGGTCCTTCGTTCAATCCCTGGCCGGGACACTCGAAATTTCAGAAATGCTTCAAGTATTTCCCACCCAAGAAGAGATGTACTGGTATAAAATCCAGGTAATTATCGCGTGTATCGGTGCTTTACACTGAGCACATAAAAGAACCAATGGATCTATTAACAGAGAGCTTGGGTATCGCACCCGGATTCCTTGTATCTCAATACTGTCTCTTCTGCTTCAGCAAAAAACCAAAAGACCCCATTGGAAATAAGTGCTTGCACTTTCATGGGTTATCCTTGACTGCAAGGTCAAAGAAATCGTGATCGTGATAGTGACTTCAAAGCCAATATGTATTGACTTTGAGTTAAATCAACTATACTATCAATAGACCACTTGAAAATTATGTGGTCAACAGTGACATTGGTAAAGAAAACATTCCTTTCAATCAACAACAAAAAAAAATACAAAATAATATAATGCCTTGTAAGACAAAATATACAAAACAAGATTCATTGGTTTCTTGAGTATAGAAGCCAGAGATAGTACAGAACTTAGAAGCAAAGTGAAAAGATGTGCCTAGTGCATTTCTTAAATCGTAAAGTGGTTATTAAACTGTAATTTTCTTGTCAATGACTATTAACAGCTCGAGTTACTGACCCAAGCAGCAGTGGATCAGTGAATATTTAAGGGTCGAAGGTGCTAATGAGACCCAAATTATTGTCTTGTAAACAGACAACAAACCATCTATTAACATCAAAAAGTCGCGCAGCTGTGGACCGGACCAGGGGAGACGCATGCACCACTCCTCCCCAGAGCACAGTCAGCAACAGATCATGGTTATTAGAATCCTGGCTGCGCAACACAAGCCATCTTTATGTTAGTATTTATGTTACAATTAACTTAGATATATTTACATCATGGTCTTTAATTCATCTTTACATAAAGTCAACTAAAATGTCCATCTATATAACATCTCATAAGTGTTTTATACACATGGGCTTCAGCAAAGTGAACATTCTCATTTAGTTTACCATGTTTGACATTTACATTGACACCAGTTACATTTGTGTACATAAAACATCGGTAATATAACATATAACATATGGCCAGTCTGGTCAGGAGCTACGCTGTCTGCTGTAAAGTCATGAGAGATTGTGTGGTCTCATTGGCGGAGAGGGTAGCTTCTGACCGGTCTGATAATGCGTTTGCTAACAGTGTTTCAATGATATTAAACACAAACATCAAGAACTGGGTCTACCCCGTTTCCGACTCCTATAAGTGTTTGAATAAGCATCTGTGTTTAAATATTATTGAGTTTTAAAGTACGTCTAAACTAATTGATAAAATGCATGTGTTTATAGTCTGATTATGACAATTTCAATCGACTTTTGACACTTTCCCCCCGATCACTGGGATATAAGTCGTCCGTTTACATTCGGCGCAGTAATCAGCCACGAAACATTGGCTTATTTCCCTCACAGGTACCCATTTATACTCCTGGGTGGAGAGGATCAAGCATGGGATTAATTGTTTGCTCGGGAACATTCCGTGGTCTGATCGGGATTAAAACCAGAGACCTTCCGATTCCTAGACCAGCATCCTACCACTAGACCACGGACCCACCTAACCTTTCTTTATATAAACTAAACTGAAAGATGAAACAAGATATAACTCCACTAGTAAAGAACAATATTGCTTTGAAAACATATTGAAATTCCTACCAAAGCTCTGTGAATGTGATGCGTAGACTGTCCTTAGGGACAGGCTGCCAGGCAAAACAGAGCTTCACGCAAGAACTGGGACAGCTGCTTTCTGTCCTCCTCCTGGAAATAGACACAAATATTACCTTTAATATCAAACATCACAAGACAGCTGCTATCATGATTACGGGTGAGCTAAAAACGGTAGTTACACGAAAGCATGGAGTGATACCATAATAATATATTGTTAGATTTTTCGCAATCTTGCATCGTAATTATCACATCCTTGCATCATGACATTGATCCTTCAATTTTTTTTCTCATGTTCGTGCCCTTCTAACCCTGAGTTAAAATGTGTGAAACAACAATGGCACTTACAAAACAATCTAACTCTGGAAAAACATTTATGATCAAAAGAAAGGCCAAGGTTCTGCATTTTTAAATCACAGTCAATAATTAATTCTAAACATTAATGGTTTTGTTTGAACCCTGAGCTTGTTTAAGAGTTTTTAAACCCCCAAAATACATTTTAAAACTATTTGAAATATATATTTGTTTCAGTCCACTTCTAGCATCGGGAGTGTTTGTATGTGCATTATCCAAATATATTAGTACATGTATTACCAGTTCTTATATCGCCCAGTAGCAAACCCTTAGTTTCATTACAAAGTTTAATTGATGTTCTTAAAAAATACTAAATTGACATGAAATTCAGACTTCTTATTTCTGAATTCATATTGACAAAAAAAAACTGAAATGCAGATGAGTATTCAATTGTGTTTAAAAAGACTTAGTTAAAACTAAATGGTGTTCTTTGACCTCCTGATTTGAGACAGGTTTAACTCTGTAGTGAACACTTTTATCTTTAATTATACGCGCAGTTTCAGGTTTCTTATGTTTGCATGGTTGTTAATTTAGTGCTGAACATAACAGTCCGTAACAAAAGCCACTGAGAACTGTGCAATCAAACAATTTAAGCAGACGATTTGTTACTACCTATATCAGACGGGTGCTTGTTATCATGAATATCATGTTTCACCCTATTTTCAGAAAATGGTATATCCCTGCATTATCAGCGTTAACCGAACTATATACATGGTCTTTTTGTAACTAGACTATGAACTTTATACTTTAGTGTGAGTTTAAAATTGGTTATGGGCTTTAACCGGCAACATAATTCAGCTATTTTTTGTGTTGAAGTTAAGCACATGGGTTAATATACTTACTAAAAATGAGTGTGTCTTCATAGATACTCATTGTGTTCATAGGAAAAGGATAATACTTATAGTGAAAAAATATCATTTCAAACATAGGATTGTTCACAATTTCTGTTGCAAAATGGCAACTTATGTTGGTTTTGTTCATAACAGTTCAGATTTAGTAAAGGACTATGTTTGTGAAGCTTGCGAAAGTAGAAATTTTGAAGAAATTGCAGATATTTTTTGTGCAACATGTATGAAGTTTTACTGCGGAAAATGCATTGATTTTCATGATCAAATATTTGGAAACCATTCCAAATATGGAAGAAGAGAAACACATAAATGGCCTCTTACAAAGAAAATGGAGGATTTGCTACTGAAATGCAATGTCCACAAGGAAGAGAAAGTGAAATTGTTTTGTCAGGACCACAGTCAGCTGTGTTGCACTGATTGTGTTTTACTGAATCACAGGTAGGTAACATATAGTAATTGGGAACATCCCACAAATCTCAAATTGAACAAACAGAGCGGGTCCCTATTTAAAATTCTTCCCAAATCACGCAACATATCACCCATTATTTGTTAATGAATCAATCAATGGTACATAAAATAGGTCAGCAAGTGTTGGTTCCTTGATATAAGTAGTCTTCTCCAAAGTCTAGCGCAATCTGGGATAAGTATATTGTTTGTAATGAGGTAATAGAAGGATTGCTGCTATCCCTGTAATCAATAAAATATCTGTCTTTATTTTCATTCTTCAGCTGCACTTCATAGCTGTTTTATACACTTTAAAACTTATGGTAAACTATGTTCAATTGTTGATGGTTGTAATGTTTGATGACGTTATTATTAAATGTCTAGATTGCATCATTACAGTAACATTCGTTTATAAAAATCTTCAATGTGTAATTCACTAAGGTTCTTTTATTTTTTAAGAAAAAGTTGTAAAGTACATTCAGAATGATTGCCAAGACAAACCCTGCTTTAATATATATGTGATAATTTGTAATGTTTTAGCAGTTAGATATTTTATACATATTCGAAATAATTGTGGTAATTATGATTCTCTTTCAGACAGTGCACAAATGTGTCTCTAATTTCTGAGTCGTTCAAAAACCTTTCATTGGATATGCAACGGTTGTCAAATAATCTTCAAACTACTGTTGATGAACTGAATAAGTTAAAGAGTACGCAAGAGGCCAGCATTCAGTCCTTGGATGTATCATGTAGTGAAAAACTTCAAAAAATAAAAGACCTGCGAAGGAAATTAAATGCTGCTTTGGATGCATTAGAAAATGCAACATTGAAAGAACTGGATATCATTCGGACCACATTGCAAACATCTCTCAAGAAAGATGTTGACAACTGCAGCAGACTGAAGGATGATTTGCAAACACTCAGTGAAGCTGTAAATGGCCTTAGTGATAAGGGCAAAAAGGAAATTGAGTTCATAGCCAACGTAAAATGTCAGGACAAAATACAAGAGTCTTACTCATACCTTAAGGAGAACCATGTAAAGGTGCAGAGTTCAATATTTTTTCAATCAAACACTGACATTGAGCACTACCTGTCTAAACAGTCTAGTCTAGGAAGTATTGTATACAGTATGCAGTCTCTAACACTCAATAAGAATCCAGACCAGACGTTGGCTGTGAGGAGAACAACAGAGTCTATTGTTAGAATACCAAGTGACACAAGTGCCATAAACTACATCAGTGGCATTTGCAGCCTCCCTAGTGGCCAGGTCATACTTGCAGATATCCATAATAGCAATGTGAAAATGTTGGACCATCATTACAATGTTTACACTCACTGTGATGTGTCTGGTTTTCCACGTAACCTTTGCTATATTGCATCCAGTGAGGTGGCTGTAGCTGTAAATCATGATGTGCAATTTATCTCTGTGAGAAATTGGCAGCTGGTGAAAGGGAGGAAGTTATCATTACAACATGATGCTTTCGGTATTGCCCACCATCAGGGAGCCTTGTATGTCACGTCTGGCACTGCCCTGTACCTCTACACGATCACTGGATCATTTGTGAAAAAGCTGTATGAGGATACAGGTGCCGCTTATACAGGTAAAGGTTTTTTATTCACGAAAACAATTAACAGGTGATCTCTATTGTTGATATTTTCAAACACTACTGATCTATACAAAAAATATTTTTTTTTAATGTAACAAAGGAAGAAACGTGTTAATGAATATATTTTATTCCTACTCTACGTATAAACAACATGTTCCATGTTTTGTAGTGTACAAATGTGCAGTGAGTCCAGCTGGGGACCTGATATATGTAATCAACAGCCACCAGCACATGCTCCTCACTCTGGCTACCGATGGAACCCTGATATCCACCTTTCATCACATAGAACTGCAAGACCCGAGGGGTGTACATGTTTCACCTGCAGGACAAGTGTTAGTATGTGGATACAAATCTAATACTGTCATACAGGTGGATCGTGAGGGAAGAAAGAAACTGGCAACTCTGGCTTCACAGAAAGATGGACTGAGCCAACCAGTGTCTGTCTGCTGCAACACCAACTTTTACCAGATCATTGTGGGAATGACTAATAAAAACGGTAAAATCTATGTTATGGACTTGCAATAGCACTTCCTGTGGAAGAAACACATTGCTGAACTGTCATGGTACAGGTTATACACGTGACACTTAATCTCCTCAATGAAGCCATTTTGGGTAGGTTCTCTTAAAATTAAATGGTGAATGAAATATTACAGCCTGGACAAACTGTTTCTGGCCAAATTTTACCTTTCACCTGTAAGTGTTACCCTGACCTCTGACTCAGGCTTTACTCACGAAATTAGTAGAAAGTTATATAAAAATAGCATTATGAATTACAAAGTTATAGTCCGAATAAGATGTTTTTTAACTAACTTTGATCTTCTTTGAAGTGTGACCTTGACCTTTGAGGTATTGAAACGAAAAACATACCTCACGTCGAATAATTAAGAAAATAATGTGTGCCATGTTATTTTAGAATCCATCAATACATGGCAAAGTTATGGCTGTGACAGGAATTGTCTACATGTTTAATGGCGGAATTTGACGTTTTACCTCCATGTGTGAATTTGAATTCCTCCAGGTTGTCATCTATGTTTCATAAATATTTAATCATAAATGTGACCTCTAGAATGGAAGGAAAGTTGTCTAAGATTTGACATGGTTACCTCGTTTTTAATGCATGGTACCCAAATTCAAACTCGGCCTAGATATTGTCTAGATAAACATTTTTGCCGAGTTTAATCAAGACTGTATGAAAATGTACACTTAAGAGTGGTAACGAGCTAAAAGTTTACACCAGACAGTATAATGCAGTATTACGCCTGTGCAAAATTAAACAAAAATGTTTGTGGTAAATGTGTTACATTGTTACATTCCAAAAGACATTGTTACCACTTAAATGAAAGATATAATTGAGTATGTCAAATAATTAGTGACAATTGCGAAACTTCATAGCGAGGTGACCTTATTATAGCTTCACTAAGAAAATACGCAGCGAGTAAAGTCGAGATATAAAAATATAAACGCTATTCACGTTCTTGCTGATAAGGCTGGAAAGTGAACGGCATTTAAACAATTAATACAAGTAATAAAGGGTATAAAACGGCGAAAAATACCTGTCTCGGCATGGACGCCGCCATCTTTTTGTCACGTGATTATCCCCTCTGTACACCCTACAGAGACACATGACCAATAAGCACTTGTACGAGTAATAGTAATGGCTCTTTGTAAACGGCTTGGAAAACAACAAGCATAATTATATACTATTTTAAGCTATTAACAAACAATCAAATAACAGTTGTATCTCTTTATAATTGGACTTAAATGTATAAAATTATACTATATGTTGTTTTAAATGATTAAAAAAATAAATGAATATAGATACAATATTTGTTATGCATTTATATATGTATAAGACGACGACGACGACAACGACGAAGATGATGATGATTTCATTGCCAACTTTAAATGTGACTTCAAGAGTGTTACAAGTTTGTACTAAAGCCATATAAGGAAACCTGCCCCGCCCCCTGGCGGCCATATTTTTCAACGAACTGAGAGCATTTTCCGACTCGGCCCAGATTTCTTTAGAACAAATGTTTTGACGCAGTTTCGTGAAGATTGGACTTGAATTTGCAACAAACGTTAAAGTAAGTATCAATACCAAACAAAACAGAATAGCGTTTAAAGTTTGCTCCAGTGAATAGACAGTTGATCTTTCAGAGTTCAAACTCACATTTTGTGAAAAAATGAATTATCAGAAAGATAAAACTATTTTGTTTTTTTTTTCATTGTTTTAATATAATTAACAAGTCACTGACGCAGGAATATCTGTGATTCTGCAAGTAATAACATCAATAGCTTGGACTACTCCAATGAAATAATTCCTGAATTGAACTTCACCCGCTTGGTACAGACAGCCATCAGACCTTATTATAGGTTGATGTTGAAGTAATTTTTATGTTTATTTCAAATTTGAATATATATATATAAGTTGAAATAAAGAACAAAACAAGAATTATCAGAAACTTAAAACGAATGACAATTTATTAGCAATCAAATTAAAAACACGCATATAGTCTCAAAATTCAGGTATCGAACGTTAACAGACACCATGACAATAGACATAAACATTTGATTGAGACCGGATGACAGTATTGGTATATGCGGTTATACGTGAACATGAAAAATGTACATAGTCAAGTGGAGCTCTTTTGCATGATTGGAGCTTTGTTCATTGCACAATTTAATTCAGCTAACATGTGTTTTATTTTTAGTTAAGTGATTCACAAGAATATCGTATAAGTTATTCACTCTTAGGTTTTTCACCAAATGTAAATGTAAATTAAGATGTTCAAAAAAAGAATTCGGACCTAACATATTATTTGTATTGTTCTTGAAAAGCAACCGGAAGTATTATCTGCTTTCTGTGTCAGGTATGTTTTTTGCTTTAAAAATACTATTTATGTCGCAGTCACGCGTGGAAAAGTGAAATGTTATAAAAATGCAGAAACGATTTTTTTCTCATATAGATGCTAAGCTAGAAGTTTAATAAAGCTTTAATGTTGCGTCAGCTAATATCGTCAATTGATATCAAAGTCTGATATAACCAGTCCCTTGAAAGCAAATTCTACATTAGCGCTGAATGACTTCCATAAAATCTTGCCTTAAATTCAAATTGTGCGGCAAAGTTTACGTGTTTCATCATGGTTATGAATCAAAGTACTGAAAGTACCGGTGGGTCGATTTTCCTAAAAATGTGTTGTCGTAAAAACACTATACACCGTGATGCCAACCAATCACCTTTGTTGAATAAAACAGATGGAATTATGGAAGGGTGACAGGCTGCCAACATAATATATGATTTAGCTATTGGGGTTAAAAGTAATTGCTGCTTTTTAAAACAAGTCATTGTCGTACGTGCCAATTCATAAATGCGAAACGTTGACAGAACAGATTGTCCATAAAAGAAATCTCTTTAATTCTCATGAAAATGAATACAATGAAGTTCAAATCCGGCAAGACCAATATTGACTGGACAACCCCTGAAATGCAAATACTAACTTAGACAACAGATGAAGTCTGTAAGCATGTTTATAGTTAGGTTCTTGCAAACCAACATATAAAATACTGGGATTGTACATGTAATTTGATGAGTGTAATGATATCTGCTCAAGCCGTCATAAAAATAGTTAAAAATACGCAGGCTTGTATGAGATATTAAGTTATCAACTATGCCCATCTCTTAAGTTTTTAAAATATGTCCTTAAAACAGAATTTCAGTAAGTCACAGCTAGATAGTTCACTTTAATATACAGTGGTTTTCCTGGCCACTTTGGGAAAAGGAGTCTGGTCAAATAGGGACTTTTTTATCGATCAAAGTGGACCGACAAAGTGGACCGAATTGGGATTTTGTATCAACAAATATTGGCACATCAAACCTTTATTTTGAATAAACAGCATTTGTTTTAACTTGAATTAACAGTATGTTTGCACAAAAGCATTATTATGTTTAACACATTATTTGTTTATTATAATTAATGAAAATAACTATTAACTCGCCTGTTTATTTATCCATTTACGTTAAAATACTGCATAACAGTTTAACATCTAAGTTAAGTTTTGCAAAANTTGACCTTGACCTTTCAGCACTCAAAATGTGCAGCTCCATGAGATACACATGCTTGCCAAATATCAAGTTGCTATGTTGAATATTGCAAAAGTTATAGCAAATGTTAATGTTGGCGCAAACCAACTGACCAACAGACCAACCAACCAACAGACAGGGCAAAAACAATATGTCCCCCATTATATACTGGGGGACATAAAAAATACGGTGGAATGCATATATAATACAAAGCAATCGTTAAAAGTCATGAATAAAGAAAGTACTCATTTGTATTTAAAATACAATAATATACATTTTGTTAATATGGTCTCATTATGAAATTGTATTTGCTCTACACTATGTTATTTAAGAATATACAGTAACTATCCGTGTTTAAAATATATCTTGACTATTCACTTAACTTCCTTCATATGGCAATACATATCATATTTGGTAACATGGACTTGAATATTATTTAATAATACAATTTGAGTAGATGTCTATATTATGTACCTAAATTGAAACAAACAATAAATAAATAGCGAGTGTTGTATGTACAATTTATAAGCAGGCCGAAGAATTGCCTATGGGAATTTCTTACATGTTTACGGATTTAAAGTTCACGAGTGCAAAACTATGAGCACATCATCATAATGGTATCTACCTATGGTTACAAGCTGGTTAAGAATTATGGTTATTAAGTATCAACTTTTATTTTTGAATATATTGGTTGATGCACCCATATATTGTTGTGGAATATCACTTTAATACAACTTGTTATGGAGAATATTCTTACTTACAACCAATCTTAACGTACAATACTGTTCTGTACTCAACTCTGGAAATTAACAAAATATGTAAATGAAAATATATTTCGAGTTTCCTAAAATACATATGTATCCATTAAGTATTTTATCTACATCATATATATAAACATCTACCTAATAATCTGAAATATAAATCATAACAGCAAATGCCTAGCACAATGCACAACGCTATGCATACAACAAAATACAACACCATAACAAACAACAAAGATGTTGCATTGAATAATATTAACCAATACATGATATGTATGATATTTGCATCCTAACATGGCCAGGCTTTTTCTGTAAAGTATAACAAAATGACTGAACAGTTTTTCTTAAGCTTAAAACACCCAACACAAACGATAATAATATTGACATATTGCACGTAATACATTAAGCCAAATGCATTGAAACTTAGAAAAAAGTGTCCACACATGCTCTAACTTTTAGTTTCCGAAAACTATGCAATATAATGTAACCATCATTTTACAGAGCATACAAGCAACTGAAATCAACAATTTGTAATATCATCAACAGAACATTCTCCATTTAATATATGAAGTTGTGAAAAGTTCCTAGTTTAGGAAGTCATCTTGCCAAATCAACAATAACTTTACGTATATTAAACACATTCTTAATATGACAAAGAGATTCCTATTGCATAAAGATTAGGTTCATTTTTTAACTTTAGTTTCTGTTAAGCACTTAAACACTGAGATAACATTCTTTCATATAGCGTTTAATACAATATATAAAGTTGTTTCGTACAAATAAAAAATAAATACAGCCTAGTACACAATCCTTAAGCCATCAAACTAACGTTTTGTCGCGAGGTTCATACATGCAGCATGCTCGTTCAGAGCGTCATAAAAAAAAGTTAATACGCAAATACTGTGGCATTTCTAAATGGAAAGTACATGTCAGAAGGTTGATTTGTTTATATTTTTCACTCGATAAGAATCATTAAAACTATGCATTTGATCAGGGCCTTCGTTAGAGTTTAGAATATGGCGCTGATGTAAAAACAAATATAATAACTAAACTGCATAATGCATAATCTATATATGCGAACTTCCAGTTATTGTATTGGGCATACAGGTATATCGATATGTTTAGCCAAGATTTTATGCACAACATAGTGTAGGAACATCGCATAGATACCAAGATGCAAATCAACATTTTACAACCTCGTCAAGAAATTTTATGACCCTTGCGGATCATTTCTTCCTATTAAAAAGACCGTATATGTTTGCTTTCGTTGTGGACTCCTTAATCGTGCTCATCATGCGTGCTTTCATGTCCTCCGCTGTGGGGGCAAAACTTCCCGTAAAGCTTGATCTTCTGGAACAAAGCTTAGGTATAAACTGTCTAGTTGTGAATTACGTACACATATTCGAAATCTCAATGGTTCACTACTCTAAAGATTTACACTTTAATGACGTAAACCCTTTTGCTAGAGTACCTTAACTGACAGGACTTTCGTTATTAAATATAAAGATTAATGTGATGCCATTAATAAACCATAATTGCATGCACAGGTTAATTATATGTTATCATCAATGTTACCGTTAAAGATATTATTTTGCTTCCATTGATAGGGCAGACCAGATAGGGTATGAATGTTAGTTTATACACACCTATCTGCAGGCCTGGACGTCTCGATCTTGGATTCGTAACCTTTCAACATGGAGTTGATGACCTCTTCATGTTCGGGAGCAATGCTGGCCATGTCCTGCTTCAGACACCGTAACCCTGGCAACAAGGCCTCCTGCACCAGCTGGTAGTTGATGACTGACACTTTAAGTAAAGGTATGAACATCAAAAAAATCTATTACATTTCAATTAAAAATAAGTGTACAAACAGACGGACATTAATAGGTTATGTGTGTTTTGTAAACGTTATTTTGAATTAAGAACGATTATTGTGTCGACCAAATTTGAACTTAGAAATACCATTATAGAAATCTTTACAACATGAACTATGAATTTAGTGTCCGCCTAGCGATCAGGAGGTAACGAGTTTGATCCCCAAAGTGGGAGCGTTTTTTAAATCTCCACCAAAGACACCAAGGACTGGTTCTTGTCCCAGAAAACGGACTCGACAGCGTTTCAAATAAGCCTTTGGATTTCGATGCAATCGAGCTAAAATAAAAAGGTTTAAACTAAATACTATGAATTGCACACTAAGGATACAACAACAGGAGAGAGCACTGTATGCCTCAAACAGTTGTAGTGCCATCTCTCGTTTCTTCACTTCGTTAGTTTGATTGTTGTTCTCGAGGGCCAAAGCTGTCAGACGCGGCAGCATAACTGGAAAACAAGAACGAAAGCATAAACAAGCACTACTCAACTCAACTCAGAGACTTGGTGTATTTGGAACAATATGTGATTTCTTCATTTGATTTCAGTTAGAATCATCTAATACATAGGAGTAGACGCCGAAAAACAAAGTGACACGACTGTGCAGTCGTCTTTATATTCAACTTGAAAATTGGATTACGCCAAATAAATGCAAACAATTCTTGGTTTCAGCATTTCATATCAATGATTCTTCATCGCTGGCTGGTCCTCGTAAATATGGCAAAACTGATTCACATTAATTCTATAAAAATCGAAGTAATTCGTAACAATATGCTAACTTAATTAGTTTCTATGGTAATTAAGTGTGTTCAGAGAATCGGGAAACAAAAATGTTCTCTCGCACAGTTTGACTAGGACGTTCGAATGCCAAAACAAATATCAGGAATATTTCTTGAAAACATATTATTATTTTCATTTTAAAGTTCTATATAAACAATGTCAGATTTGAGTTTAATCATACATTCTAGTGAAAGCGTATCTGATATTGATTAAAACAAAGACCACAATCTGCCTGTGGCTATCATAAAACAAGCAAGCTATAAATCTGTGTTAAATACACAATCAAATAAAACTAGACAGATATGAACCATCACAAGTATTGGTCTCCATATCCAACAAGAACCTTCTCATGTTACAAAAAAGTAGAGAATTTCCACCCAAACAAATACTATACGTTAGGGATTATCTTGTGTGTAAATAAAACCCAAATATAGACTGAAACCGTACAGAATACAAGTTCGATCAAAGGAAGGTCAAAATGAAGAGAGAAATACCGTACAGCTAAAATAAAAAAGGTAGAAAAAGTTAAGAGAAAAAATGAGAGAAGAAAGCCTAAATAAATGTAACTGTACATAAACGTGTGTGTGATTTTTTTTCACCAATATTAAACAAAATCTAATTAAAAAAACAACAACATATATCTATATTTCAATTAAACAAAACCCTAGTTTTGCTAGCTGCTTGTTATAAGATAGTTATGCAATAAAACACGGCAGGGCTGGGCCTGACCTCTATTATATGCCCTCTGCCGACATTACGGCCCTAGGGCATTTGACCCGAGGGTCATTATGCGGCTAGGGCCGATTATAGACATCCGGCCCAGCTCTGTCGTGTTTATATTTTTATATTATACATTTATATATCATTTCATCCTAATTTGTTCGTTTTCTAAAACTTATTACAGAATCAGCTTTCCGTACTTTATGTTCATTCCATTGATTACGCAATGTATGACATATCTCGTGTGACGTAAATTATGTGACAAAACACGCCGGTTTAAACTAGAATCTCTGGATTTAGGGACACTATATCAGACGTGGTGTTTTATTTAACAGTAAAATATTTTTTTAAAGCATCGAACGATTAAAAAACCTTTTTTGGATTGTTTGTGTGTGTCGTTCATAATTGGAAACTTCAATAGGAATCAAATAAATAGCTCCAACCAGTCATTCGATTTCGAAAATCGTGTTTTGGTCAGAATGGTTGGCATTCGATCCGAACGTTTCCAAATAAACCGTGCGGTTTCAAATAAATTTAGATAAAGGGATGGAAGATCAGAAAGTGGAGGTGCACGTTGTTCTAATTGTAGTCGTATAAGCAGTGGATTAAAGTTGTCAGTGAGGTAAGCTCGTCGTTTCTTAATTTTGTTTTGGATGCTCAAATTTAGTGTCATCAATCTAATATACAGTTCAGTTTCTATCGATAATTTATTTGATTGAATGTTGGTGCCTTTTTGTTCAGGTGAAGCCGCGCGATCCGATTCTTTTCAGACATGAACAACAGACCCGACTTGTAGGATCGATATGATCATATTGGCCCGCTAGTTGCAAATACCAGCCCGCTTGCGAAGTCATTATGTTACTATTTATAGTAAAGATATGTAATATACAGAGTATTTCACTAGTAAATTGTTAAATGGTTATTTAATGACATTGTGAACAATAATTCTGTAACATTTTGTATTCATTCCTCAATCGCAGTTAATGTTAAATGTGGTTAACAGAATGGCACAATAATAAGATATCGTACATGCTACATTTGTTCAGGTCCAATTCTGTACATTCCATAAAAATGGCCGACAACTTTTGACCTCAAAGCGAGACTTTCCCGCCGGGACACCTTAAACGATCTTTCATTTCACCTTAACTTTAGTCAGAATACAGTAGAGTACTAACAAAATCTCTTAGTTTCTGACCAAAACTGACGACAAGTATGTTTAAGAATTTAATGAACAAAAACATTCTCCATGTTAAAGATGAAAACATAAAGGTGCAACATGCGCCTGACATCATGAAGTGTAATGTGGTGTGTACCTCTCGCGAAACTAGGCGCATAAAGCACTTTTATTATTTGTAGAATCATCAATTAAATTTGAATCGATGCAACGCGCACAAACTATTTTCTAAGAATCAGACGAAAACGAATGTAAATTTATATGAAAAATCAACCTGTATGTCTATGAATTCAATTTGTTTGATACGCAAAATCACAGTTTTTACAGGTTATTCATGCGTATTTAAACCCCTAAAACCACCATCGCGTGAATATCCCATATAATCCCTAATATGCCAATACATATCTGCTTAGTTAACAACAAAACTAACTAACATATGATTGTTGATAATAAGGGCAATCATGGTGCAATAAATGGTTTAGAGATGGTAAGTTTTAGCAAAACAGAGCATGCTTAGCGGATTTTAAAGTACACTTAAAAAAGCAACATAGTTTATTTTACGAATGTCTGGACAAATTGTATCAAATCGGGACTGTCCCCGCCGAAATCGAGACACATGGCATGCATGGATCTATACTTTATATTGAACTAGGGTATTATTATTGTTTTCAGATAGATAATAATACAAGACAACTTGTAAAATACGCATTTCAACTCCAAATTAATAATATTTGGATTATAGATACTAACATTCGTCCCTGAACTTCTGTTCCGCGTTCGGCCCGACACGTGTGAAGGTGGCGACAAGTTCAAGGTGAAGGGCGTGCTCCTCTCGATAGGCCGGATCATCCAGGAATGACTGTAGCTGCATGTAAACCTTCTCCAGGATCTGGCATGGATCGGCGTTATATCAGATCACTTCATTATGGAATTTTAGTTTTTTTATTGGGTCATTTCTTTTAGTCAGTTTAGTGTATTATCAGGTCAATTCTGTGTGGCAATTCAGTCTATTGTCAATTCTGTCTATAGTCAATTCAGTATATTGTCATGTAATTTCTCTATAGCAAGTAAAGCTCTTACCAGGTCTGTCTTTGTGGACTTTTCGTCTTTTATGAGGTCATTTAATTGTGGCAATTGAGTATATGATCACTTCTTTGTTACAATTAAGTGAATTATCAGGTTACTTCTTTGTGGCTATTGAGTCTATCATCAGTGCATTTCTTTGTGGCAATTTAGTATTGTATTGGGTTATTTCTGTGAGGCAGTTTAGTGTATATTATCAGATCACTTCTTTGTTGCAATTTAGTTCATTATCAGGTCCGTTTTCGTGACAATTAAATAGATTAACAAGTTATTAGCGGC
This sequence comes from Dreissena rostriformis, assembly GCA_007657795.1. Classification (NCBI taxonomy): domain Eukaryota; kingdom Metazoa; phylum Mollusca; class Bivalvia; order Myida; family Dreissenidae; genus Dreissena; species Dreissena rostriformis. Next base: position 35,243 of record VMBQ01001493.1, read on the forward strand.
AAGGTGGTATAGTATCGGGTCTTACTTTGTGGAACTCTCGTCTTGTATAAGTTCATTTCTTTGTGGCAATAAAGCTATTATCACTTCTTTACTGAAATTTAGTGTATTATCATCACTTCTTTGTGGAAAATAAAGTCCATAATCCTTTCACATTTCATGGAATTTTAGATATTATCAGGTCACTTCTTTGTGTCAATTTAGTCTATTAAAGGGTCACTTCTTTGCTGCAATTATGTCTAATGTTATGTCATTTTTTATGGCAATTAAGTTTGCAATCAGGTCATTTCTGTGAGCTTTTTTAGTCTATAATCGGATCATTTTTGTGGCAATTTAGTCTTGTATAAAGTAAACGGTTTCATGCAATTAAATCTATTTGCAGGTAACTTCTTTGTGGTCATTTAGTACATCATATTTCTTTGCGGCAATTTAGTCTACATCAGATCACTTCTTTGTGGAAATTTAGTTATTAACAGGCTACCTTTGGTGAAATTGAGGCTATTGTCAGGTCACTTTTTGTGGCAATTAAGTCTATTATCCAGTTACTTCTTTGTTAAAGTTAGACAATTATCTAATCAGTTCTTTGAGTCTATTCAATATTTAATCAGATCATCTATTAGGTATAGACAATCCCAAAATCGATAATACGGGCGCCGCCATATTGGCTATTACGTAACCCGCGATTGAAAACGGTACTGAAGAATTTGACAGATTACAACGTTATCATAGTGTACACCCGCTTTATTATTTTTAGTATACTTACAGATCATTTTTTGTAGCAATTTAATTCATGTTTTCGGCAGTTTGTTTCTTTTAGGCAATTTAGTCCATTGTCAGGTCATTTGTGGAAATTTAGTCTATTATCAGGTCACTCCTTTGAGGCAAATTAGTCCAATGACACTCTTTTGTGGGAAATTAAGTCAATCAACAGGTCACTAATTAGTGTCAATAAATTATATTATCAGGTCACTGTTTGTGGAAATTGAGTCTATTGTGGCAATTTAGTCTTTAGTTTTATCAGGTCTGGTCTCTGTGTAAATTCTTTTAGGCAATTTACTAGTACTAATTAGCGTGAGATCAGTATTGTTAAGCAATGTAGTTTATAAAGAGGTGACTTCTTTATGACAGTTTAGTCCTACATAAGGTCACATCTTTTTTTGCAATTTCTTTAATTATCAGACACATGGTGTGCCAATTTTGTGTATTATCATGTTACTTTGTGTGGTATTAATATGATTAGGTTCCATAGCAAAAAAGGTTGTTTAGTGAAAATTTCAACAAATTTCTTAAAATCCTAACCTTCCTTAAGTATGTGGCTAGTTTATTTCAAGCGGGTTATACCTCAACGGCTTAACCCTGGAAACAGTGTGTCTATTTATTCCCTATTTCAAGAATAAATTATTAGTTAAAATAAAAAAATATACTTCAATATCTTTAACTAATGAATTGTGATAAAATTGTCTATACAAGATTCGAGGATATTGTATGGCTATAAGGTCAGATTTTGTTATAATGTATTCTATAACCTGGTTAATTCTATATACATGTACTTCAGTCTGTTCTGCAGTAAATACTTTGTCAAAACTTAATATACCTCAGTTCTTTGTCATAATGAAGTATATTATAACCTAAGCAATATGATAATTAATATGTTATTTCAAAATATATTTGTTTGTTTGTTGAATTAAATTGGTTTAGTGTTTAAATCAGTATTTCACCAATTTCACACAGGGCAGTTAACCAACTCACACTTTAGCTGGTTTGGCTGGTTTATCAGTGGTAAGTTCACATGCTTTTAGCAGAAACTGACAACTGAACAGCCCTACTTAATCAGAGGTAGGGGAGAATGGTCATAGAATGGATTTCATTAACAATCCCTCACAACTAATGTGGCTGTGCCATGGATTAAATCTGCGACCCTCGGATTTCAAGTCCAGAACTTGACCAGCTGAGTTAGGCGGGCTGATTACAATTAATTGTTTAAAGTTAAAAAAAGCTTACATCTCTGGTAGTAACAGTTTCAATAATGGTTCCCAAGGCTGGAATAGTAGCAACACGAACAGATCTGAAAAAATAGTTTCAACCAAAAAGCTTTAAATTGCACTACGTACATAGCAAATATTCTGTGCAATAAAAAACAAATCACTTGAATCTCTGCAAGCTGGATGTGTTACCTGATGCACGCTTAGAAGTCTCAGAATTATACTCTGGACAAACATAAAGAATGCAAATAAATAATAGGTAATAAATCCAAATGAATGTGATGCAAAGAAACCGTTCGTGTGTACTGCACTTTTCCTCAATGAGATCTATCCACCTATAAAATTCCAAGTTAATAGTTTCAAGTTAATAGCTTTTATAGTCTCAGAGATATTAATAAAGCACCTAAGTTTTTGTTTTAAGAACCCTCAGACATTCTATTGAAACTAAGTTTAAACAAGAGTGCCAAACTGTCACAAGATACGCCCGTTTGAAGGTTTTGGACATCATACTAAATGCTTGAAATGTACTAAGTAACCTCGTGAACTAGTTTTTGACCCAGCATGACCCATATTACAAATTGACCTAGATATTGTCTAGATACAACTTCTGACCAAGTTTGGTGAAGATCAGATGAAAACTATTTGAATTAGAGAGCGGACACTGCTGTGGTCGCTGCCGCCGCCCGCCCGCCGCCCGCCAAGGGTGAAACTATAATACGTCCCGTTTTGAAAAAAACGTTCGTATAAAAAATACTTTGACCTGCTAATATAGTATACATGCACATTTCCAAGTACGAAAAGCTTTGATAGAATTGGATGCAATACTAGAGACCCCTACCGTTTGAGTAAAAACCCCAATCAATTAACTAGCTAGATGCCTGTTGGAAACATGTCGAGCTCATTGTCAGTAATGCTGTAATTATTGTACAAGCTGAACCATGCACACGTTTTACTTTTGTCCAACAGGTGAGTGTTACACAACTTCTCCATATGGTGAACATTTTTGGTGAATTATTTTACAATTGCATGATGAATGACAAGTTTCAGTCCGAACAAGCTGTTTTATGGCCATATTTGAGCTTCATTCTTCTTCTTCGTTATCGCCGTGACACTTGGAATCTTGAGGCAATGATGAAACAGGTGGTCTTCTGTGGAGCCTTATCCTTTCATTAAAACGTCTTCCACAGGCTCACAAGGTCAAGCCATATATTTTCCACATGAGTTGGTAGTCCCTGCATTCCTAAAGAATGTTTTCAACCGTTTGGTTTGCTTCTCTAACCATGACCCCTTTGGAGACAGCATCAGGTAAATTCTCGTGTGCATATGGTGCCCATTACACAGTCGTAAGATTATCACCTGTTCTACTCTGCACATGTAATGGTAGCTGTCCTGTGGCTCTTCAGCTCTGAACAAGCTCTTGATGATAGTGTTCTTTTCTTCTAGACTGACTGTGTTGCAATGAGGGTCTTCATCCGCTCCAGGCTTGACCATGCTGTCGGCAACATCATTTCCGTGTATTCTGCAGTGAGAGGGGATCCGCTGGCGTACAATTCTGAAGCATCCTTCTCTTGACTCCATCTGTCGCTGACCAATCTGTGGAGGCCATAAACCATGCTTCCTGTGGGTACATTTCTTCAAGCATAGCCAGAGTCAATACTTCCTTGCTCGCGTCACTGTGTTGTCTCTTGTGGTGAGATGGGGGACTTGGATACAGATTGTGATGTTTCTCTGAATATTTTCACATGGGGGAGGCGGATCATCAGTAAGGTTCAGGGGCTACACATCTGCCTGCAGCTGATCATGATTTTTTCTCCGCATTTCTTTGTTTTCCAAGACAAAATTATATATTTTCAGTCTTCCGATTGTGATCGTTAACTCTGCTGTGCAGCAGGTGGTCCCCTGAGAACCTGGCATGCATGCTCTGTTCCGTGACTTCTGTTTTTAAAGTGGAGGAATGCCCGTGGTCTGTTCCATCTATCTTGACTTGGATCTCACTGCACCAGTGATGGTATACAAAGCCTAGTTCTGAAGAATGTCTAAAATCAGCCAGTAGGACTGTTTAACCATCATCCATGAGTTGAAGTCGTTTTTTATATGAGGTCTTACTTTAGTCAAGTACACCTTCTTGAGGGTATTTTCGTTTGGTCCCCATTTGGTTGCTGACAGCTTCCACGTGTTGTTTCCTTCTGGCCTCTGTGCATTGTACTTTCTGCTTCCATTTCATTTTCTTGTCAAATGTGACCCCCAAGTTGGTTTCATATTGGAGCGGAGTATTGTCCAGGGACAGTTAGCCAGAATGAACTTTGGTGCAGAATGTTAAAAGGGTGGCTGAAGATTTCTCCTTGGTAATGGTTATGCAACAGTTGGCAGTCCAAGCTTGTCCAAAGCAAGCTGTTTCTGTGTGTGGCAGTTTATGACTCTTCTGAGCACCATATTACCAGGCCATCTTCATAGCAGTAAATATGAGTATATATATACATATAAATATCCCCTGAGGTTTTTGCAGCTGATCATGATTTTTTTCTCCGCATTTCTTTGTTTTCCAAGACAAAATTAGATATTTTCAGTCTTCCAATTGTGATCGTTCACTCTGCTGTGCTCTGTGGTCCTCTGAGATCCTGACATGCGTGCTCTGTTCCATGACTTCTGTTTTCTGAAGTGGAGGAATGTCCGTGGTCTGTTCCATCTATCTTGGCTTGGATCTCACTGCACCGGTGATAATATACAAAGCCTCGTTCTAAAAAATGTCTAAAATCAGTCAGTAGGACTGTTTAACCGTTATCCATGAGTTGAAGTCGTATTTTATATCAGGTCTTACTTTAGTCAAGTACACCTTCTTGAGGGTATTTTGGTTTGGTCCCCATTTGGTTGCTGACAGCTTCCGCGTGTTGTTAAGTTTTCTTCTGGCTTTTGCCTCTGTGCTCTGTACTTGCTGCTTCCATTTAACTTTCTTGCCAAATGTGACCCCCAAGTTGGTTTCATATTGGAGCAGAGTATTGTCCAGGGACAGTTCGCCAGAATGAACTTTGGTTCAGAATGTAAAAAGGGTGGCTGAAGATTTCTCCTTGGTGATGGTTATGCAACAGTTGGCAGTCCAAGCTTGTCCAAAAAAAGCTGTTTCTGTGTGGCAGTTGATGCATTCTCTTCTGAGCACCATATTACCAGGCCATCTTCATACAGGGCTGCTCGTTATCTTTAGACTTGTATGATCATGTTGATGAAAAGCATGAACAAGGTGGGTGATAAAACATCTCCTTGTGAGACTCCTCGGGGAAGCAGTACTTTTTGCCAAAAGAGACTGTCTGCCGACACATGGGCTCTCTGGTTGTGCAGGTATGACTTGGTACACTGGTACATGCTGCTTCAAAAACCACTGAGAAGAATATTCATCAGGACCCGTCCTACCACACCTTCTCGAAGGCCTGTAGGTCTATACATATCGCAAGAGTCACCTTCTGAGTCCAGAATGCGTTTTATAAAACCTGGACTTTGTTTTGTCTCGTCTTCCTAAGTCATATATCTTCTGGAACCAGCATGCTCTGGCGCTATGAGGCCTTCTGTCTCCAGTCACAACTGCATGCGATGTTGTTTGAAAATGCACCCTTGGTCTTGGAGATGCAGCTTTCCAAGCTGATGGGTCCTAGCTCAGGAGTTACGACTTGTTCTTCCCTTTATTTATACGCACATTCTTCCAACACTGGGGTATCTGGCCTTATGACCAGCTGACATTGGTTTCCATTCTCTTTCTACCTGAATTCTGAATTCTTTCTCTTATGCCCTAGGTTCTAAGGTATTGCTATCATGTGCGTATGCTTGAGCCAAAGCATTTGTGGCCAGCCTTTCGTCAAGTCCAGGTCAAGCCAAGGTTTAAATCATTCAAAATTTATAAGACAAAGGTAATCTTCATAATTTGAACTTCAAATACAGAGCTAATATTACCAAAATAACATGATACATCAATCCACAAGAAAAATGCTTAAAACGAAGTAAATTGCTTTTAAATTCAGCACACCAATATTGCGACATCAACAGCCAAAAACAACAAGAAATGTGTTTGTCAGAATGCCCCCTTTTGCGCCGCTTTGAAAATAATACATTTTTTTTTTTGACCTTTGACCTTGAAGGATGACCTTGACCTTTCACGACTCAAAATGTGCAGCTCCATGAGATACACATGCATGCCAAATATCAAGTTGCTATGATCAATATTGCAAAAGTTATGACCAAANAGATTCATTCACGCTGTGCATGACAATCTGCAGACACAAATATGCGGCTCATATTTTATGATTGACGCTATTAATATTACCATTATCTGTTTCCAAATGACTTACAGACTTTATCAAAATAGTCAGTTTACAAGCTACGCTCAAATCAGACCCTATTACAGTCACAATTATTGTTCAAACTATGGATGCAGAAGACTTCAGTAAAAACATAAATATCTGCATTATTTGCGCAGATCATGTGAAAATGAGTTTTAAGCAATTTGCGGCCATCATAGCTCCAGACCAGCCTGCGCATTTGACCCTTCTGGTCAATACCTACCCTTTCCACTTTAAAATCAAGCAAGGTCTCTTGGCGTCATTAGTGGACATGGTAGCTCCTGACCTGGCATAAGACCCATTTTTACATGATACCTCTCATTTTATTATGAACACACTTTTTGTTATGTTTGATTTATCTTGACTGTGACTTTAAAGCGAAGATATCTCAACTTTGAGTTAAATAAAAGCGGTAGCTATTACTATACCAGTTGAAAAGTATGAAGTGGTCATCAGTTCCATCAGTAAAGAAAACATTCCTATCCAATCAACAACAAAAACAAACATACACAAGGGACAAAATTGTCACAAAATCAGGTTATCAATTATTATTTTTTTAAATCGATAAAGGAAGACAACTCAAAAAGTGCATTGTTACTAATTGTTCCTAGTAACCCCCCTTGTGTCAAATTCAATCTATTTTCTCAAAGTGTGACCTTGATGTTGCAGATATCGACGTTATTCTTTCGCATGACACACCATCCAATGATGGTCAACAAATGTGCCAAATGATTTTAAAATCTCACAATGAACAACAATAATTATGGCCCGGACAAGCTCATTTATGGCCATTTTTTACCTTTGAACTCGAAGCGTGACATTGACCTATGAGATATCTACGTAATTCTTTCGCGCAACACACCGTCCAATGATGGTGAACAAAAGTGCCAAATGATTTTAAAATCTCACAATGAACGACATAGTTATGGCCCGGGCAAGCTCATTTATTGCCATTTTTTACCTTTGAACTTGAAGTGTGACCTTAACCATGGAGATATTGACGTAATTCTTTCGCGCGACACACCGTCCAATGATGGTAAACAAATGTGCCAAATGATTTTAAAATCTCACAATGAAGGACATAGTTATGGCCCGGGCAAGCATTGTTCCGCCCGCCCGCCCGCCAACATTCATTAATCTAATTACCAGTTTTTTCCTTCGGAAAACCTGGTTAATAATATAATGCCATATCAGACAAATATGTAGAACAAATTTTTTGTTCACTAGAATAGGGAGAGCAGGGGTAGTACAGAACTTACAACCAGATTGAAAATGTGTGCCTAGAGAATTTGTGGGGTCAAGAGTGGTAATTTTAACATAACATTCTGGTCACTGACCATGAACAGCTGAAGTCACTAACACGAGCAGAATTGGACCTTGATATATTTCAGTGAAGATGTGGTAATAAAACCCAAATTATTATATCGTAAATAGAAGAAAAAAACAATCGCCTTACGTCAAAGAGTCGCGCAGCTGTGGACCGGACCAGGGGAGAGGCATGGACCACTCCTTCCCAGAGCACAGTTAGCAACAGATCATGGTTATTGGCCTCCTGGCTGCAAAAAAGACATGTTTATGTACGTATTAATGTTATATTTAACTTAGATATATTAACATCATGGTCTTTAATTCATCTTTTACAGAAAGTCAACTGAAATGTCCATGTATATAACATCCCATAAGTGTTTTATGCACATGGGCTTCAGCAAAGTGAACATTCTCATTTATTTTACCATGTTTGACATATACATTGACACCAGTTACATTTGTGTACATAAAACATGGGTAATATAACATAGGACCAGTCTGGTCAGGAGCTACGCTGTAAAGTCATGAGAGATTTTGTGGTCTCATAAGCGGACAGGGTAGCTACTGACCGGTCTGGTAATGAGTGTGCTAACAGTGTTTCAATGATATTAAACAAAAACATCTAGTACTGGTTCTACCCCGTTTCCTACTCCTCAAAGTGTTTCAAAAAGCATCTGTTTTTAAATATTATTGAGCTTTAAAGTACGTTGAAACTAATATGATTAAATGCATGTGTTTACAGTCTGATTATGATAACTTCAATCGACTTTTGACATTTGCCCCCGATCACTGGAATATAAGTCCGTTTACATTCGGCGCAGTATGCAGCCACGGAACATTTGCTTATTTCCCTCACAGGTACCCATTTATACTCCTGTGTTGAGAGGAGCAAGCGTGGGATTAATTTTTTGCTCAGGAAAATACCGTGGTCTGAGCAGGATTCGAACCAGGGACCTTCCGATTCCTAGACCAGCATCCTACCACTAGACCACCTTCCCACTTTTAAACCTTTTATTATATAAACTAAAGTGAAAGATGAAACAAGATATTACTCCACTAGTAAAGAACAATATTGCTTTGAAAACGTATTGAAATTCCTACCAAAGCTCTGTGAATGCGATGCGTAGACTGTCCTTAGGGGCCTGGTAAGCTGCCAGGCAAAACAGAGCTTCACGCAGGAACTGGGACAGCTGCTTTCTGTCCTCTTCCTGTAAATAGACACAGAATATTACGTTTGATATCAAACATCACAAGACAGCCGCTATCATGATTAAGGTTGACCTAAAAAGGGTAGTAACATGAAAGCATGGGGTGATTCCATAGTAATACATTGTTAGATTTTTTCTAAATCTTGCATCGTAATTATCACATCCTTGCATCATGACTTTGATCCTTCAATTTTTTTCTCATGTTCTTGCCCATCTAAACCTGAGTTGAAATGTGTGAAACAACAATCACACATACAACAATCTAACTTTGGTAAACATTTATGATCAAAAGAAAGGCCAAGGTTCTACATTTCTTAATCACAGTCAATAATTCTAAACATAAAAGGTTTTGTGTAAAACCTGAGCTTGTTTTAGAGTTTTTAAACAAAAACAAGGCTTGTCACCAACGGATGACATATGCCCCCTTTTTCCACATTTTTCTAAACCTAAACGCGATGTGTTTTTCCACATTTTTCGAAACCTAAACGCAAAGTGTGACAGAATTTCAGACGGACAGACAGACAGACGGACAGTGTGATCACTATATGCCCACCTTCGGGGGCATAATAAAAAAAAACAACATTTTAAAACTATTTGAAATACACACATTTATATATTTGTTTCAATCCACTTCTAGCATCGGGAGTGTTTGTATGTGCAGTATCCAAATGTATTAGTACATGCATCAGCAGTACTTATGTTTTCTGTAGCAAACCCTTGGTTTCATTACAAAGTTAAATTTATGTTCTTAACAAATACTAAATTGACATGAAATTCAGACTTCTTATTTCTGAATTCATATTGACAACAAAACCTGAAATGCAGATGAGTCTTCAATTGTGTTTATAAAGACTAAGTTAAAACTCAATGGTGTTCTTTGACCTCCTGATTTGAGACAGGTTTAACTCTGTAGTGAACACTTTTATCTTAAATTATACGCGCAGTTTCAGGTTTCTTATGTTTGCATGGTTGTTAATACAGTGCTGAACATAACAGCTAGTCAGTAAAAAAGGCCACTGAGAACTGCACAATCAACAAACTTAAGCAGACGATTTATAACTACCAATATCAGATGTGTGCTTGTTATCATGAATATCATGTTTCACCCTATTTTCAGAAAATGGTATATCCCTGCGTTATCAGTATTAACCGAACTATATACATGGTCTTTTTGTAACTAGACTATGAACTTTATACTTCAGTGTGAGTTTAAAACTGGTTATGGGCTTTATCAGCTATTTGTATTGTTGAAGTTTAGCACATGGGTAAATATACTTACGAAAAACTGTGTGTGTCTTCATAAATACTCATTGTGTTCATAGGAAAGGGATAATTCTTATAGACAAAACATAACATTTCAAACAAAGGATTGTTCACAATTTCTGCTTCAAAATGGCAACCTCTGTTGGTTCTGTTCATAAAAGTTCCGATTTAGTGAAGGACTATGTTTGTGAAGCTTGCGAAAGTAGAAATTTTGAAGAAATTGCAGATCATTTTTGTGCAACATGTATGAAGTTTTACTGCAGAAAATGCATTGATCCTCATGATCAAATATTTGGAAACCATTCCAAATATGGAAGAGGAGAAACAAATAAATGGCCTCTTACAAAGAAAATGGAGGATTTGCTACTGAAATGTGCTGTCCACAAGGAAGAGAAACTGAAACTGTTTTGTCAGGACCACAGTCAGCTGTGCTGTACAGATTGTGTTTTACTGAATCACAGGTAAGTTACAGATAGTCATGGGGAACATCCCACCAATCATAAATGGAGTAAACAGAGCGGGCCCATTTAAAATCCTTCCCACATAACATTCCATACCAACCATTATTTTTTTAATAAATCAACCATTGGTACATAAAATAGGTCAGCAATTGTTGGTACCTTGATATAAGTAGTTGTCTCCAAAGTCTAGCGAAATCTGGGATAAGTCTATTGTTTGTAATGAGGTTATAGAAAGTTGACTGCTAAGCCTGTAGTCAATCAAACATCTGTCTATATTTTCATTCTTCAGCTGCATATCTAGTCCAAATAATAAGACGCAATCTATCCGATGTATATCGACCTCATATTTATAGGTGTACTGCACTTCATATTTGTTTTATGCATTTTAAAACTTATTCTGAACAATGTTAAATTGTTGATGGTTGTAATGTTTGATGACATAATTATTAAATGTCTAGATTTCACCATTACAGTAACATTCGTTTATAAAACTCTTCAATGTGTTGTACACTAAGGTTCTTTTATTTTTAAGGACGAGTTTTTAAGTATAGTCAGACTGTTTGCTAAGACAACCCTGCTTTAATATATATGTGATAATGTGTAATGTTTTAGCAGTTAGATATTTCATACATTTAATAATTGTGGTAATTATGATCCTTTTTCAGACAGTGCCCAAATGTGTCTCTAATTTCTGAGTCAGTCAAAACCCTATCATTGGATATGCAACGGTTGTCAAAGAATCTTCAAACTACTGTTGATGAACTGAATAAATTAAAGAGTACACAAGAGGCCAGCATTAAGTCCTTGGATGTATCATGTAGTGAACAACTTCAAAAAATAAAAGACCTGCGAAGGAAATTAAATGCTGCTTTGGATGCACTCGAAAATACAACCTTGAAAGAACTGGATATCATTCGGACCACATTGCAAACCTCTCTCAAGAAAGATGTTGACAACTGCAGCAGATTGAAGAATGACTTGCAAACACTCAGTGAAGCTGTAAATGGCCTTTGTAGTAAGAGCAAGAAAGATATTGAGTTCATAGCCAACAGAAAATGTCTGAACAAAATACACGAGTCTGAGTCATATATGAAGGAGAACCCTGTAAATGAACAGCGTTCAATAATATTCCAAGCAAATACTGACATTGAGCAGTACCTGTCTAAACAGTCAAGTTTAGGGAGAATTGTAGACAGAATGCAGTCTCTAACACTCAAGAGGAAATTGGAGTATGAGGTGAAAATACCAAAACGAAGTGACACAAGTCGGAGCTACTACATCAGTGGTATTTGTAGCCTGCCTAGTGGTCATGTAATTGTTGCAGATTTACATAATAAAACAGTGAAGCTGTTGGACCAGCATTACAATGTGTCAAGTCAATGTGATGTGTCTGAATCTCCATGTAACATTTGCTGTATCACATCCAGTGAGGTGGCTGTAATTTGTAATGTTAATAAAGGTGTGCAGTTTTTATCTGTGAACAATGGGCAGCTGGTGATGGGGAGGAAGTTTCCATTACAGCATGCTACTGTTGGTATTGCCCACCATCAGGGAGCGTTTTATGTCACCTCTGGAATGGCCTTGTACCAATACACTCTGACTGGATCACTAGTCAAAAAGCTGCATGAGGATGCAGGTTCAGCTTCTACAGGTAAATGTATTTCTTCATATATACAAATAACAGATGATCTCTTCTGTTGATATTTTTATACACTTTTGGTCATTTGTTTAATCATTTTAAAACAAAAAGTAACAAAGGAATAATAGTGTTAATGCATATTTTATAATCCTACTTATATACACCATGATCACTCTTTTCCAGTGTTCAAATGTGCAGTGAGTCCTACTGGGGACCGGATCTATGTCACCAACAAAGACCAGCACAAGCTCCTGACTCTGGCTACCGATGGGAACCTGATATCCACCTTTGATCACCCTGAACTGCAAGACCCAAGAGGTGTTCATGTTACACCTGCAGGACAAGTGCTAGTCTGCGGATCCAATACTGTCATACAGGTGGATCGGGACGGAAGAAAGAAACTGGCAACTCTGGCTTCACACAAAGATGGACTGAGCCAACCAATTTCTGTCTGCTATAACACCAACACTCACCAGATCATTGTGGGACTAAATCACAACAGTAAAATCATTGTCATGGACTTACAATAGCACTTCCAGTGGAAAACAACATTGATGTAAACTCATTTATAAATGTTATTTCCAGCTTTTCTTTGAATCACTTTGAATAATAGCAGTTCATGTATAGGTCAGGACAAAAATATATGCATTTTATCCTTTGTGATTAACAAGTGATTCCAATTAATTTTGATTAATTTATACAGTTTATCGTATGCTATAAATCTGTTATAATTTTATTTTTTATAATAAATTAAGAAAATAAGTTGTTTTTAATGATCTCAAGATTTCACTATTCAAAACAACATTGATGACTACTTTATATAATGTTGATGCTGACTTCTTTTGCCTGACTTCATGTAAAGTTTTAATATACAGTAATACATTTGTCATGTTCAGTTATCATTAAGATGTATTGATTATTTATAAATTCTCATATTTCATTATCTATTTAGCATTTATTGGGTGATAAATATGTTTATGCCATTTATTCTTTTTAGCATATCTAATGGTATTTAGTAATTGTGAAATGTTTGATTGTGTGCCTGTGCTTGTCACTGGAGTCATTATACTACATAACTTATGTTTTGGAAAAACAATAATCTAGATTTCAATAAAATGTTACAGAAGTTTGAAGTGTTTCTTTGACAGTTTAACTACTTTAGGCTTACGGTTGAGTGTGGTCAAAAAATATGCCACTGATGTCTATTTTATGTCTATGTCAAACACTAGCTTTTAATGGCCAATAGTGACTTTTAACCTTTAAGTGTGACCTTGACAATTGATATAGGTGATACATGTGACACTTAGTCTCCTCATGGCAGTCATTTGTGGTAAGTTGTCTCAAAATTGAATGAATAATGAAAACATTACAACCTGAACAAGCTGTTTTCTTGCCAAATTTGACCTTTGACCTCTAAGTGTGACCCTGACTTTGACTCAGGCGTTAAACACGAAATGCAATGTCCTCCTCATGGTTGCCATTAGAAGAAAGTTATCTTAAAATAGCATGATACATGACAAAGTTAGTCCGAATAAGCTGTTTTATAGCCAAATTTTATCTTTGAAGTGTGACCTTTATCTTTGAGATAGGGAAACGAAAAATATGCCACAAGTCATCTTATGATGAATAGCATTTGTGCCACATTATTTTGAAATATGTTTGTAGTAAATGTGTTACATTGATTTCAGTGTAAGTGACCTTGTTACCAATTTAATGAAGAAATCTTAAGTTAGGTAAATAATTAGGCAACCCATAATGATACATGGTTATTTGGAATATGCATTTAGAAAAACATTCTGCAAATGGCTTAGACTTATCTAAATAATCTTTCTTATATTAAAGATATTTTTAATGACACGATAGCACAAATTAAAGTTGCCAGTCCTGTTTGATTGCTATATATATTTGACTAAAAAAGATGTGATTTAACAAATTATCGGGCAAACAGTGTGATTTATCAAAATGTACTGTTTGTTTCCTTTCTTAAACTACCAATTAAGGGTTGCATCGGTTACTTTAAAAGAGATTTCACACCCTATAGACAAGATATTGAAACCACACAGATAAGCACTTGTTTAAGTAATAGTAATAGCTGATTTTCAACAGAATGCCAAACAACAAATATGTATACTATAATAAGCTATCAACTAACAATCAACTGTGTATTATTTGTATAATGGTACTTATTTGTTTATACTATATGTTGCTTTAAAAGGCTAAGAAATAAAAATAAATAAATAATAATAATTGTATGTATTTTTTACATATTCTAGATTAAACAACCCAACTACAAGATGTATAGATGTATAAGATGTTTCTTGACACTCGACTAGTAGCATGATGGCATGCTAAATACAATCCTTTAAATGAAAAATGTACTTCTACAGAAGATACAATATTACAAACAATTCATCTTCCTTGGCAATTGATTGTATCATGTTTCAACTGTATATGGCATCAAATTCAGTAATTACCAACCAACATGGCTCCATTCAGTGCTATTAAAATTGATACTTTTGTTCCATAAAACAATGCGTGGAATACACCCAGACTCCAGCAATGCAAATGACCCCCCTCCCCTGATGGTTCATCCCCAAGCCATGTGCACGTGATTGATTGCTTAATGATTTAATATGAATAGAAATAAAATATTATAAATTATTATCATTTTGCAGTGAAGATAAAGTTGAAAAAACTTTAGGCTCATCTCATCCATAAACCAAACCAAATTGCAAATGACATCATACAGCAAGAATCAATACCATGCAGAAAGGAAGAGCATTTTTAGTTTGTTCAAGGGCCAAGAATGTTAATCTTGTCAATTTCAAACTCACACTTGGTGCAAAAATAAAATTCCACAAAGAGATAACTATCTTGTTGTACGAGAAAATACATCAATAGCTTTCGACTACTCTGCCAATGAAATAATTTCTGCATTGAATTTTTCCCGCTATTGACATATTTGCAATATCTTGTTAACATCATGGCATACAGCCCTCAGACCTGATTTTACTACTTGATAAAATAATCAAGGACTATAATTCTGACAAACTGGCCAAAATCCTTTATTTCCGAAAATAAACAAATAACGGTTACGCATTTGTAAGCATTAAGCGAAATCTGATTAGCAGATGATTAGGAGTTGATTCATGTCAATGTTCTGGTGGATGTATATATATATAGGATCAGACATGAGTTGTCATATCATACCATATTTTATTAAACAAGTTCATGAATTTTGTCAGTAAACGAGCCTTTGACAAGCTTACTAACACATTTCCTGGACGAGTTTAATAAAATATAGTATGATATGACAACGAGTGTCAGATCTTTTTAATCACATGCTTTTAAACTAAATAAAATACATCTTAATTGACCAAACAAATGCTGATAGATCTAAAAGTTGTTTACTATCGCGACGTCATTTCATGTTGATGACATCATTTCACCAAAATAAAGCCATGCGATTGGTTATTTATTGATTCTGTAGCCAATGAAAATGCTTTAAAATGTTGTATTACACATGTGTAATATAAAACAAGAGTGCCAAACTGTCACAAGATACGCCATTTTCAAAAAACAAAAAAAAGTTGAAATGCACTTAGTGACCCCGTGACCTAGTTTTTTGACCCGGCATGACCCATATTCGAACTTGACCTAGATATTGTCTAGATACAACTTCTGACCAAGTTTGGCAAAGATCGGATGAAAATTATTTGAATAAGAGAGCGGACACTGCTGTGGACGCCGCCGCCTGCCCGCCGCCGCTGCCCGCCAAGGGTGAAACTATAATACGTCCCGTTTTGAAAAAACGAGCGTATAAAAATACGTAATGTCTGTATTACATTGAAAACAAGGTATAGCATGTGATAAATTGCCAGACTTTCAAATTTGTATTGCATCTTGGGACACAATACAACATTCAGTTCAACATGCACGCCAGTACAAATGTAGTTACCGTGTTAAAGGCACTGAGAACTCCCTTTGCATAGACTGGTACAACACATGTGGTGAAAGGAGTCGAGTTGGACGTAAAGCTGCTTTTGGGATCTGTAACAGAAAATATCAGGTAAAATGTCATACTGTTAATAATTATGATTAATATCTTGTATGTATTTCAAAGTTTATAATGTACTTTTGCACTTTTGTCTTCTATTATTATAGGGATAAAACATCTCTTTACTTTTCTTAGCATGACTTTGACTATAGAACGATAGATCGCCTACAAATTCCTATATAAATGATTAGTAATTTTCAATACACATTTTCTAACAAAGACTATTGATTAGAACAATAGGAAGATATAAAACAAGGTATGGTTGGTAAATTGCAGTACACAATAGCAGCTTATAATATCTAGAAGGCTAACCTATATGGTCTTCTTCCATCATCAAGACATCTATGAACCTGGGCTTGATCTGCAAAATTTAGTAAACTGTTTTTCAAATTTGTAAACCAAAACATACTTAAATTAATTTCACTGAGAATACAAGAAATGTAAAAGTAACAAAGTTTTGTAACAAGTATAAGGAAATTACCTAGTGCACTTATTATTAACATTACTATCTTTTGTAATCTATTTATGACATTGTTAAGATTCGACATTGTTCTGTTGATTAAATATTGAATATAAATTTATTTGGAATCAATTCATGACAAACGCTTCAAAAATAATAAAAGCTATTGTCCTTACAAACTTACCTTTTTATCAACAAAAGCTTTCCCGAAGGTCGTGGATATTTTGAGGAAACAGTTTGCCAGACAGGCCACAATTCTTGGAAATGAGACAGCGGCCCCCAAGACCACGTCCAGTAGACGAGGGATGCTGATAATGGACAATAATAAATTAGCCTCGCTCTGGGAAAATGGGGCTTAATGCATGTGTGTTAAGTGTTGTCCCGGATTAGCCTTTGCAGTTTGCACAGTCTAATCAGGGATGAAACTTTCGGCTTTTATGTTTTGTTTTATTTAAAGGAAGTCTCTTCATAGCGAAAATCCAGTTAAGGCAGAAAGTTTCATCCCTGATTAGCCTGCACGGACTTCAAAGGCTCATCTGTGACGACACTTTAGGCACATACATTAATCCCAGTATTCCCAGAGCACGACTCAAATAATTATCTTTATATAATAATGAAATTATTATATAATAATATAAATAAAAATTAAATAAATAAATAATAATGAAATTGGTGATGAAACGGCTTAAAAGGCCGTTTGTAGATTATTTAAGAATAATTAAGGTCCATTACTCAACAAATCATGGGGCAATTTCGCTGATTAAGGAACATTAACATGATGAATATCAGGTGAACACTAAAGGACTTAAGTTTAAATGTAAATCAAAAACGACTGTGGTCTACAGACAAACAAACATCAGCAATCCAATACTGTAAAATCAAGTATAATAATTGAGATTACATTTTGTTGTTAAAAAAAAAACTTTTTCATGAACAGATACATTCATGGATTTCTGATTTTGAAAAGAAAAGGTATTTGAGTAGGTCATTTTCCCAATTTTTTTATGTTAAATTAGTGGATCTGGCAAACCACTCAATCAACTAAAAATGTTGCATGAACAGTAATTTACCAGTATCCTCCAACATCTTCAATGAGTGTGCATTATCCTCAATACAATTTTTCACTCACAGTTACATTAGTAAGATTAAAAATTCTTGAATCTTTATATTTGTTTGTATGACTGTAAAATGAATGTTTTCAGAAATTTTTTTTTATAAAAACATGTAATAAAATGTTGGCATCATTTCCGACCCTAAGATACTGCTGAGCAGCAAACAGCATACAACCTGAACAGTCTGCGAGTAACTCACAGGCTGTTCTGGTTTTATGCCGGCTGAAAAAGCCGTTTTCACTTTACTTCTGAGCGGAAAAGGGTTAAAGGTTAACTCACAGATTGTTGACCATCCAGTTGAGGTTGTCCCAGGGCTCGAACCATTCCTGGTTGATGTGCTCCTCAAATAGTTTGACTAGCGCCCCCAGGTGCCACTTGTTACCCACGATAGTCACCAGATCCGTAAGCCGGGAACCAGACCGCGTGTGCCGGAACACTGTGAGAGTAAAATTGATCCCCTTTATGGGAAAACTGGGCCTAATGCATGTGTGTAAAGTGTCGTCCCAGATTAGCCTGTGAAGTCCGCACAGGCTAATCAGGGATGACACTTTCCGCTTTTATGGAATTTTTTGTTTAAAGGAAGTCTCTTCTAAATGAAAATTCAGTTTAGGCGGTAAGTGTTGTCACTGATTAGCCTGTCGAACTGCACAGGCTAATCTGGCTCAACACTTTACGCACATGAATTAACCCTTTGCATGCTGGGAAATTTGTCGTCTGCTAAAATGTCGTCTGCTGAATTTCTAAAATTAGCATTTTCTTCTTATCAGAATAGCAAACAGTTTGGATCCTGATGAGACGCCACGTTGTGTGGCGTCTCATCTGGATCCAAACTGTTTGCAAAGGCCTTCAAAATCCGGTTCCAGCGCTCAAAGGGTTAAACCCAGTTTTGTTTTCAGAACGAGGCTCAAATGTTGCCCATTTGAGCCAACACAATCTTTTTACTTTCAAGTTAAAATTGTGCAATGTTAAAGTTTAAGCAATATATAAACTACCAGTAAAAAGGTTAATCCCTTTCAGGTTTTAGCAATCATGTTAACCAACACTGAGACAGAACAGTTGCATAATTAATTCAGTGCATTATTCTTAAATTGATCTTCACTGTTAACATGCAAATTTGCATACATGATTATTTTTTATAGAAAACGAACATTAACCTGGACAGAAATGTATAGCCACTCCTTTCAGTTATTTGTGTAATGGTTTGCAGTAAATCAATAAGACTACTGACTGGACTGGTATGCAGCCAGATGCTTTTGTTAACAAGTACAAAGTCATGTTCCGCAGAATTAATCATTGATTGTCAAGTACTGTATAAATATCATTTATATTCGTTGGCACGAGTTTCGTAAGTTTGTTTTAAAACTAGTTTTTTGTGGACACATACATTTCAGAAATTCTGATTAAAAAAAAAATAGGAATTTTGTTTCCATATGTTTGTGTTGATTTTGTAGATTTTGAAGGTCAACCCACGAAATAAACGAAAAAAGAGTTCCCATGAATATTAATGATTTTACAGTATTTACCCTCATTGTCTCCTATAGAAGACATCTCCTCCGACAGCCGGTCCGTGTAGGGCCCACTCTCCAGGACAGACAGGTACAGGAAGGGAACCAGCTCCTGTAGCGTGTTCACGTACAACAGGAACCGGCCCTCATTCAGCGGGGCCACACCACTTGGAGACTTCTGGGTAGAAATTGATGTCTGCAACAGAGGGGATTGTAGAATGCTGCTCAGTACTGGGAAATACTAGTAATGAGATGGAGTGTAACCCTTTACCACTCAGGTACGAAATTTGATGTGTTTGTCTTCCATTAGAAAATAAAATTAAAATTTAAGACCATTCTCACTCCTTTCAAGTTTTAAAGGCTTTATTTTTAACCATAAGGTACTGATGATCAGCAAACAGCATAGAACCTGAACAGACTGCAAGTTACTTGCAGGCTGTTCTGGTTTTACGCTGGTTGCATATAGCCATTTTCACTTTGCTTCTGAGTGGGAAAGATTTAAAATGTGGAAAACATATTTTTGGAAAATTAGTCACCACATTAATCATTAGAAGTTTTTGTTTTGTTTTGTAGTGGGGTGTTTTTAGACAAAAATATGGATCAAAATTAAACAAATTTAACAGGACAAATTATCATAATGTTAACATACTGGTATATAACCAAGATATAAAGGTATTCACAATATAAAAATATAAATTTGCATTTGCATCTAATGAATAATTAATGTTCTAGAAAAAATATTTTCAAATAAGCTCAGGGGAACCACAACCACCATGTTAATTGTGTGTGAACTAGTGAGTACAAACCGAAGAAATTGTTAAACAAAGTTTAAAAGATTCAATATCAACACATGTACAGTTAAGCACTGATGATTATAAATTATTTAATTATCTTCATATCATAAAACAACTGTATAGCCATGAGCTATCTTGGCTGATTTTTGCCTTATTGTTCTGGCATGTTGGCAGGTTTAAAGAAGGTAGTCAGAACAATAGAAGAACAAACGTACCCAACAGATTAACAAAATGGGAGCCTATAAAACAATTATGACATTTTTTGCCCCTTTTGTTGTTCTGATGGGTAATTTTGTTCTTCGGAAAGTTGTCAAGTTGGCAAACTTCAAACCTGTTAACAAAACAAACAAAAAAGACAGACAAATTTAGTAGACTGACAAAATGGGCGACAAATGAAATGATTGTAATAATTTTCGTTATTTTGGCAGGTATGTTTGTCTTTTCTATAGGTTTGCATGTTTGCACGCTATGATAATATGGCAGAAATCAGCTCCCATATATAGCAAAAACTTTATGTAAGATATGTAACCTATATAAATCATACACAAGAATCTTATCATTTTTATTTGCAGACAAGTGTATCATCTTTTGATAGTTACTTCTTCTAGGTAATACAAGAGCACCGCATAGCGGATGCCAACGCTTGGCTGTGGGGGCTTGGATTATTTTTTTTGACCTTTGACCTTGAAGGTCATCATTGACCTTGACTTTTTCACCACTCAAAATGTGCAGGAGGTCGATGAGATAAACATGAAAAACCAAAAAAAAGTTTTTTTGACCTTTGACCTTGAAGGTTGACCTTGACCTTGACCTTTGACCACTCAAAATGTGCACCTCCATGAGATACACATGCATGCCAAATATCAAGTTGCTATCTTCAATATTGCAAAAGTAATGGCCAATGTTAAAGTTTTCGGACGACGACAATGACCATGACGCGGAAGACGAGAGGGCTATGACAATACCTTGGGTTTTCTTCGAAAACAGCCAAGCTAAAAGCTAGCATAAAAGCATCTACTGGGTATGAGCAATAAAAACGATTACTAACAAATATAGATATAAAGAGCTAATTTCAACATAGATTGTTTAAAATGTATCACTTTATATATTACAACAGCAGAAAAATAAGTGATACTCAATGATTCTCCTATAGAACAAAAACTTTTTTATTGCATTTGTGAAGCTGAAACCGTTCATTCACATTTATCAGTTTATTTTGTAGGCGGAAAGAAAACCAAATAACAAACCAACAAATTCACATTTAGTTTGCAGAAGAACAATCAAATAACAGCACCACCAAATCCACACATCAAGGGAAGCAAGCGCATTTGATTGCTGTTGAAAGAAAATCATTTTGGGAGTAAACTTTGAGCACTCATCCAATACTTACACTCATTATAGGGATATCCTGTGTATGCATAGATAAAAATCATGAAAGGTTAATAACAATCTATACACAGTTTTATATATTAAACTTTTTTGGAAAATGGGGAATTTCAATTTTAATTATAAAGTAAAATAGTAGATGAATTTATTTACAATCTCTTTAACAAAGTTTAGGTCAAACTTACTGCTTAAAAAAATAGTTTGCAGCAGCATAACGTGAATTAGTGAGATTCCTTCATGATTACGTTAAACAGAGTTAATGAAATCAGGTATTTAAAAAACCAGATGTTCTTTTAATACCATTTTAAATAACATTTGATGTCAAGTTAACTTCTACAAATAACTTACAATTCTGTTAAAAACAAAGAAAGTTATCACCAAGTTTTTTATCAAGTAACTAGATGATATAAACATCTTTATATTAGGAACAATACATAAGAGTTGTTAAATGCGATCTGACTAGCCATTTGAGTCTGTTATAAACACACTTACTGCTAGGGTGCAAAGAAATACAATTGCCATAAGGAATTATTGTGCAAATTACAAATACTTCTGGTACTGGGTTGTTGGATTTGACATCATCAATCAAAAATATTTCTTTTACCCAGAATAAGTGAACTTTTTAGTCCTATAATGTGTAAAGGGAATACAAATTGTTAAATGTGCAAAACATAAAAATAACTTAAAGAGACCCCATAAAAAAAGAATTTAGGCATACTTAGAGGTAAAAAAATCTCAGAGGTAAAACAAATAATAAATACCCCATTCAGTTAATGATAGTTGAACAACCAGTAACTGACATGCTTTCAAATAAATAACCAAATAACCAGATTCTTTAATCAAAGAAAATAATATTTCTTTGCAATGCATTCAAAAAAATAACCAGAGTATGTCAAAGAAAATGTTGTATTTCTTTGCAAAGCCTTATACAACCTGCTCTTGTGTTAGTAAGAAAGCGTATTGGAATAACCAGAATTCGTAAAAGAAAATGTAATTCTTTGCAACGCTGTATCTGTGATTCCGGGTTAGTAAGAAAGCGTATTGGAATTGCCTTAACTAGTTCCTCAAGGTCGCGCAGGACGCTATGCATGAGACTGTGTTCCAGACGGCCCAGCTCGTAGGCCCACATGGCGAAGGAGGGCAGCAGAATAGTCTTGGCGCTCGTGACCACCTTCTCTGCTGTGTCCTTCAGGGCCACCTTCAGTAGCTCGGATCCCTAATAACGAATATAAAGGATCCCAAATGACAAGAGCTAAATTATAACAGTGTGCCCTGATGAATAGAGAATATAAAGGATTCCCGAGTAAAAGAGCAAAATGATAACAGTGTGACCCGATGAAAAGAAAATATGAGCCGATTATGGAAAAACTGGGCTTAATGCAATTGGGTAAAGTGTTGTCCCAGATTAGCCTTTGCAGTTTGCACAGGCTAAT
This sequence comes from Dreissena rostriformis, assembly GCA_007657795.1. Lineage (NCBI taxonomy): Eukaryota > Metazoa > Mollusca > Bivalvia > Myida > Dreissenidae > Dreissena > Dreissena rostriformis. Next base: position 58,173 of record VMBQ01001493.1, read on the forward strand.
CAGGGACGACACTCCCCGCTTTTATGAAATTCATTAATAAAGGGTTTACACAGCAAGGCTCAACAAAATATGAACATGAGACTTAAACATTGACAACATGAGAATATTTATCAGTATCTCAGATACATACTGTTATCTGAATATGTATTTTACCTGAGAATATTTATCAGTATCTCAGATACATACTGTAATCTGAATATGTATTTTACCTGAAAATATTTATCAGTATCTCAGATACATACTGTAATCTGAATATGTATTTTACCTGAGAAAATTTATCAGTATCTCAGATACATACTGTAATCTGAATATGTATTTTACCTGAGAATATTTATCTCTATAATTGCTACATTTATCAGGATAGGTTATTTTACCTGAGAATATTTATCTCTATAAGTGCTACATTAATCAGGATAGGTTATTTAACCTGATAATATTTATCTCTATAATTGCTACATTAATCAGGATAGGTTATTTAACCTGAGAATATTTATCTCTATGATTGCTACATTAATCAGGATAGGTTATTTAACCTGAGAATATTTATCTCTATAATTGCTACATTAATCAGGATAGGTTATTTTACCTGAGAATATTTATCTCTATAAGTGCTACATTAATCAGGATAGGTTATTTAACCTGATAATATTTATCTCTATAATTGCTACATTAATCAGGATAGGTTATTTAACCTGAGAATATTTATCTCTATGATTGCTACATTAATCAGGATAGGTTATTTTACCTGAGAATATTTATCTCTTTAATTGCTACATTAATCAGGAAAGGTAATTTTACCTGAGAATATTTATCTCTATGATTGCTACATTAATCAGGATAGGTTATTTAACCTGAGAATATTTATCTCTATAATTGC
>VMBQ01001493.1:61975-73354 GCA_007657795.1 Dreissena rostriformis
CATATAATCAGGGGAATTAACTCCTGCAGTACAAAGAATTGTGGTGCATATAATCAGGGGAATTAACTCCTGCAGTACAAAGCATTGTGTTGCATATAATCAGGGGAATTAACTCCTGCAGTACAAAGCATTGTGGTGCATATAATCAGGGGAATTAACTCCTGCAGTACAAAGCATTGTGGTACATATAATCAGGGGAATTAACTCCTGAATAAAAAGTGTCATATGATAAGGGGAATTATCTCCGGAATTACACATGTAACATGCATTCTCATCCTGTTTTATTTCAAATCAGGTAAAATGAAATCATTATTATTTTGTTAAATCCTTCATTATTTTAGATATGATCAACCATCAGGAAAATGATTACTTTAAATTTTATTAATAAAGTTGACATATAAAAAGAAGTCATTAACATCTTTGGAAAAAAAAATGTTTACAATTATAAAAAATGTATATCCTCCACTCCAGTGACCTAATTCCGGTGACATAACAAAACACTTAACAGAATCTCTGAACTAATGAAAACAATTCAATAACAAACGATTTACCTTCAAAGAATTATTTAATTCCTGTAAAATCCATGTCAAATTGTTTATTTGCACACTGTTTTGCCACGCAAGAAAATAACATATTAGAGCTTTACAGAAAATGCGTACTAGAGGCAACGGATATAATAGCAGAGAAGCAATGATATTTAATTATCATTGCGAATGTATATCATATATAAATTATAATCAAACAAAATAGAAAATAAAACATCAGCAATTTAAATGAGCCTTGCTCTGGGAAAATGGGGCATAATGCATATGTCTACCGTGTCATCCCAGATAAGCCTATGCAGTCCATGCATAGGCTAATCAAGAAGGACACTTTCTGTTTTTTTGGAATTATTTGTCTAAGGAAAGTCTCTTCTAAACAACATTCCTGATGAGGCGGAAAATGTGATCCCTGATCAGCCTGTGCAGACTGCACAGGCTAATCTGGGACGACACTTTACGCACATTCACTAAGCCCCGTTCGACTAGAGTGAGGCTAAAATGAATCTGCAACAACACATGTGTACACCTACTTCTCTCTTGGCCAGGAGGACATTTGGTACAATGTGTGGCAGACAGCGCCCCAGCATCAACACCACCTTCTGTTGATCAGTGTCAGTGATCTTGGAGACCTGAAGCACGGGGCCACTACAGCTCAAATATTGGAGTCTTGTTCTGGGAAAGCTGGACTCGATGCATGTGCGCAAAGTGTCGTCCCAGATTAGCCTGTGCAGTCCGCTAAGGCTAATCAGGAAGAACATTTTCCACTTTTATGGAATTATTCGTGTAAAGGAAGTTTCTTTTAAACAAAAATCAAGTGAAAGTGGAAAGTGTTGGCCCTGATAAGCCTGTGTCGACAGCACAGGCTAATCTGGGACTACACTATAATACACCTGTATTAAGCCCAGTTTTCTGAAAACAATGTTCATTTAAAATATACAATAACATTTATTAAAGTGATAACAACTCTTTAACCTACATGTTAAATAAATGACTTCTAAATATATTTGATGGAAAATTCAGGTATGGAATGAAAAACACTTTGACTTATCCAATATTTCCTGTTAAAGACTTTGAGATAAATTTAATATAAAAAAAGAAGAGTGAGAATCGCAAAATTTACCCTACTTTGACTTAACTAGAAATTTGACTAACGTAAATATAAATTTGACTTAACATAGTTAAAGATAACCAGTTCAGCTGCTTTCTGGTTTGAAAAGATTTGTGTCTTCAGTCTTAGTAAATACTCTTTGCAAAAACCTGCCACCAACAACAAAACAATCAAGTTTCATACAAAACAACAAAAGCACTGAAAACGCACCTCTGCGATAATTCTGTTGTCTGTTGGCACATGAAAGCAGACATCTTTCAAGGCATTGATAAAGGAATTAGACAACTTTCTGAAATGATATACATAAATTTACATTTATACTAAAAATGCCCCCTCAGTCAATTACAAATTAGACATTGGCAATTAGTTTATATTTGTTCTGTACATGTTTTAACTGTTTGTCATAACACACTTTCAAATAATTAAAACAATAAGAATTTCATCATAAGGTCGATTTCGCTTTTGAAAGCAAACCTTCCGGCTTCAGCATGCATGAAAACTACCTTTTTAACTAGAGTTGACAACACTTGTTCTTTAAGAACTTCAGTGGAGAAATTTTGTAATAGAAATGGAAACTGGGTTTTATGCATGTGCTTAAAGGGTTGTCCCAGATTAGCCTATGCAGTGCGCATTGGCTTCTCAGGGACGACAGTTTTTGCTTTTATGGATTTTTTGTTTAAAGGAAGTCTCTTCTAAACAAAATCCAGTCCAGGCAGAAAGTGTTGTCCCTGATAAGCCTTACAGACTGCAGATGTTAATCTGGGACAACACTTTACGCACATGCATTAAGCCCCATTTTCCCACAGCAAGGTTCAAATGTATGGGCCTTGCAGAAATTTTAGGGGCCAATGTCGTGTATGCTCCAGTTAATTTACCAGTAGATCCTTGCTTTAGCTCAACTTGGGTCTTTTACATTACTTTGAAAAACTATTTTTATACTTGCAAAAGCTCTTTTTTTTACCTTACCTGGTAGAAGATTCCTGATTTTTCCAACTGCTGCTAGAGATTTGTGATCTAGTTTTCTCACTGTCAGCTTTCTTCTTAGGCCTGTTGCTGCTATAGTTATTTACAGGGGATCCCACATGGGCACTTTCACCAGGATCCTTCCAAATATCCTTTGACTTTGTGCCAGTTTTCTTTTTCGCACTTGTATCCACTAGAGTTTCTCGCACAGAATTCACTGCGTTCACGTTTTCATTCACATCCTTGTTATCACTAACCTTTGTGGATGTTTGAACGCTAACAACCTGACTGGTATCCTCAACCTCTCCACCAAACTGTTTTGATTCAATATCACATTTTGATTTTTCACTGCCATTGTTATAAATATCACACGAGTCTGTCACATCCGTTTGATTATCACAATGTGCCGTGTCATTCTGACTGGGGTTCATACTTCCAAGTTCCTTAGACTGCTCTTCACCGTCATCAGAAAAATCCAGTCTGTACACATCAGGGGACTGAACTCTAGAATGATCACGCTTGCACGGGTCAAGATCTGAAGCGGAAAAGGGGAAATGAATACAAAATTGAAGTTTTTTCATAGTTTATTTTTAATTATCCATCTCTATACAAAATAAGTTGAAGCAACAACAACTTTCAACCAGTAACCAAGATCACTGCTGGTAGAATTCAAATATGAAGTTCATCAAAAATGAAAGGAATGGAAGTATCATCTGGTTTGTTTTTTCTGAAAAGTGTTTGAAGGTATATAATAAATAAGCTTTTTAATAATATTTCGAAAATTCAAGCACATATCATGCAGTTTTTTTTTTACTTTTTATCATTAACTGGTCCATTCTTACAGCTACACAACAAAGATATTAATCAATACCTCCCCTCCTACATAAATTGCACGATCAAAAAGACTACGAGTGGTCACATGACTAGGGGCTAGTTTCAAGTGTATGGTTTAATAGGAGATAATAATATTTGTTACTTTATTAGTAACTATGGGTGAATGGGATATAAACCTAAGAATGTCTCATGCTATACAAGAGAAAATAATCACACACAGAGAAAATAGTGACTAACATTGTAAAGAAAAGTATGATGTGATCCTCACTCTGGTAAAACAGGGTTTAATGCATGTGCGTGAAGTGTTGCCCCAGATTAGCCTGTGCAGACTGCACAGGCTAATCTGGGATATTAGGCTAATCAGGGATAACACTGTCCATATACACTGGATTTTAACTAAGAAGAGACTTCATTTTAACAAAAAATAAAAGCGGAAAGTGTCTTCCCGACACTTTATGCACATGCATTAAACCCCATTTTCCTAGAGTGTTGCCCATTTAATTCCTGCATACCTTCTTCCTCTTCAGCATCTGTCTGGTTGCCAGGCAACACTGGACTAGTTGGAATGTCGTCAAACAATATAGATTTCTCTGTGAGGGGGCTGGGTGGGGGTTCAGACTCTGACCTGAACAGAAGAGACAAAGTTATATTACGTAAGAGAGCACTTCCATGCTAAATATATCCCACAATATCAATATTATGCACCAAATCAAACAAGCGTGTCACTGGAAAGAAGGGCGGGCATAGTTTTTAATCTCATGTGTGCAATCGATTTTAATTAAAATGTTCAATCTAAATTGAATTTAAATTTCCATCATTATGTGCAATAATACTTTTAGGCATGACAATAAAAGAAATTAACTTTGAATTAAGGCAATCGTGGTACACCTTTTAATAGCCTTTAATGCATTCAGTGGATTTTGCCATGATTTTTTTTATCATCAAATTTTCTATTCATTTATATTAAGATATTTTCACTGCATATTTTACACAGTATTCCTGTTATCTGGAAATCTGCGCAGAAAAAAGTGGAGCCTCGTTCTGGAGTCCATACAGGCATATCATGGATAAAACTTGCCGCTTTTATTGTATGTTTTGGTTTAAAGAAAGTCTCTTCTAAACAAAAATCCAGTCTAGGCGGTAAGTGTCATCCCTGATTAGCCCAGTTTTCCCATAACGAGGCTCAGTGGATCGCAGCTTGTGACACTTACCCCTCAGCAACCCCTCGCCTCTGCAGCATCTCCTTGTCCCTGTGAAGTAGCAGCTCCTCCAGCTCAAACACCTTGCTAACCTGCAGAAATTCAGTGAAGTACTTAAATGGAAGACCTTTCTTACTAGATTAAAGTTTTAAAGCCTTCTTTTCCAACATAAAACAGCAAACAGCATAAAACCTGAACAGACTGCTAGTTACTTGGAGGCTGTTCTGGTTTTATGCTGGTTGCATATAGCCAATTTCACGTTGCTTCTGAGCAGGAAAGGGTAATGCTGCATTCTGATTCCATAATCTGCTCCTGTTAGCAGTTCTTCTTGCTCAAGTAAAACTAAAAACAGACTAACTCTTTTTTTAAGGAAATATACTACAATTGACATGGTTTGTAAGGAAATATACTACAATTGACATGGTTTGTAAGGTAATATACTACAATTGACATGGTTTGTAAGGAAATATTCTACAATTGACATGGTTTGTAAGGAAATATTCTACAATTGACATGGTTTTGCACAGCATTTACAGACAAAGCAGCAGTCCCTGCCAGGTTTATTTTGCCAGAGTAGAAAAATGATCTCTTTAAGTTTTATTAACCGAGCTGAAGTACTTTTTTTGTTTGGAGGCAAGCAGATTTGAGCTTTCAATTATTTCTGTAACCATAGCAACTACAATTTGTGTCTGACAAAAAAACGGATATAACATGCATATTCCCAATATGGCTCTCAATTTGCATATATACAGAGTTTTATCAACTTGACTTAAGTTCTTTGAGAGTTATAACAGGATCCAGATATTAGTTTTCTATTAATTTCTGTAACCATAGCAACCAAAATGTGTTTCTGAATCTGATGAAAACACTGAAAAAATGTGCATATTCCTCATATAGCTCAATATTCACATACAAACTTTAATAAACCCAGCTGAAGTACTTTTTGAGTTATTGGAGGATCCAGATTATTCTAAATGACAAACGGACTGACAGACAACACTAAAATAGATGAATATTTCCCATATGACCTATCTACATACCAAGTTTTATCAAACTAGCAGCATAACTAGCTTGAGTACTTTTAGCCATTTGTTCAAGAACCATATTTTACTTCTCAATTATTTCTGTTACTATAACAACAACAAAAAATTTCACTGAACAAAAAACTTAAAGAACGTGCGTATTCCACAAATGGCCCCCTATTATAATACCAGGTTTCATCAACCTATCATCAGTACGTTTCCAGTTATCGCAGGATCCAGAATTGTCAGACAGACCAGCGGTCAACCTATAGTCCCCTCCAGTTACACTGACAGGGGACTAATCAATCAATACAGACCTAGAATTACGCATCTTTAAACATATCAAAAAGAAAACTTACTAGATTTTTCTTCACCGTCGCTAGTTCTTCTTTCAACTCTACAATGGCAGCCTCAAGAGAGTCAATATACTTGACAGTTTCACCCGTCTGGGTTTCACAGCTCGTTACATCACGCTCTGGCATGGTGTGGTTGTTGTAGTCGCGGTAGAGATGCAGGAGGTCTGGGGGTTGGGGAATGTTCAAACCCACGTCATCCCAGTCCTCAAAGTTCTGAAAAAACAAATGTGACATGGTTGATCGAGTGTTGAAAATTTACCATGTTTCTTTGGAAAGATCTTAAAAATGCTACCCGAGATAAAAATTTAAGCTGGGATCTCTATATTTCAAAATAAGCTTAAACTAAACTACTAAATAAATTTGAATCTCTCAAACTGTACATAATATGAGTTGTACATTCTTTAGACAATAAATTTTCAATTCTGCAAGTCTGCTTTTGAGTCCATAAGCATAAAACAAAATCTTCCTGGAGAACAACATGGCATTCATAAGGCTTCAGCTATATGAGGAAAAAGGTCTCTGCAATTGGAACAGAAACACAAAAAAAGCCTTGTTCTAGGGAAACTGGGCTAAATGCATGTGCGTAGTGTCATCCCATATTAGCCTGTATATTAGCAAACTGCACAGGCTAAACACTTTACGCACATACATAAAGCCCCGTTTTCCCAAAGTGAGGCTATAATGAATGATGTACTTAAAGCTATCAACCTGGTCTTCATTCTCCTCTGAGAAAGTGACAGCAGTCAGCTTGTTGTTGATCTGTAGCAGGTAACCGTTCACCAGGAAGTTGAGGGCCTTTTTCTCCATCATGCGAATGGTCTCGTCAGTCCGTAAACCCTCCTTGGCGTCTTCTGAAGCCTCTACTATGGCATGCTCTGTCTCTGAGATTGCACATTGAGAGAGTGAATACTCAGGGTTTTTAAAAATTATACATGGGCCGCGCTCTGTGAAAAGGGGTTTTAAAGCATGTGCGTAAAGTGTCATCACAGATTAGCCTGTGCAGTCCACACATGCTTATCAGGGACAACACTTCCTGCTTTTAAGATTTTGCGTTTAAAGAAAGTCTCTTCTTAGCCAAAACCAGTTGAGGCAAAAAGTGTCGTCCCTTATTAGCCTGTGTGTACTGCACTGGCTAATTTCGGACGACACTTTACGCACAAGCATGAAACCCCCTTTTCACACAGCGAGGCTCAAATTGTTTTTGTGCAAATGTGTTTCTGGTTATATGCGTACCTAATCTCATTAAACATGAATAAAACTTGAAGTTAATAAGAATAGAATTTTTCCATTTTTGCCACATAATTATATTTAGGACATATGCGCACCAAAAGGGCTCAATGATTGCAAATAGATGCATGCACATGCATATGATAGACATTTGTGGAATTATACATTATTCTAAAGAACACTGAATATCTTTCTACCTGCTTCTTTAGTAAGACTTGCTCGAAGAGATTTGATGGTGTCTTGGGCCTTCCGCAATTCAAACTCCAATACTGAAAACCAAGAATTATAGAACTTGGTGTTGATGTAAAGAACTTACTAAACATGCCGTTTACTAATACAATTATGAAACAAATAAATTAAAATAAGGTTTGCTGACTATTGAAAAGATTTATTGTTATTACTTTCTTTAATGCTGGACATAAAACTTATTCATATTACAGTGTTCCCACAGAGAGTTAAAACTAGAAAATGTCATAGACACAGATGCCCCCACAACGCATGTTTGAACACAGACAAATCCACTACAGAGGATCATAGACAAAGGGCCAAAACTGGTCTCAGTCAAAATTCCTTGCATAACAACCTTCTACCAACACATTCAGCTGTAAAAAATTGAAGTAAAATCTGCCAAGCAGTTAGAGGAGTTGTGCACACATTATTTTGGAACCGCATTTTAAATAGTAAAAAAATAGACAAAGGGCCATAATTTTGCCAAAACTCAACGGAGCCAAAATTTCTTTCTTTAAGACCATCTACACATTAAGGTCATTCACTGTAAAAGTTTTAGAAATACTCATCCAGTACTTAAAAAGGATTTAAAACACAAAATGTTAGAGATCGTGGTGGTGTAGTGGATGAGGTGTCCGCCTAGCGATCGGGAGTTCGTGGGTTCGCTCCCTACTCGGGAAGCGTTCTCATTATCTCCTCCATAGACACCTAGTACTGGTTCTTCCCAGGAAACGGACTCGATAATGTCCATATCTGCCTATAATGCTCTAAAGGGCGCATGGCAGTATACATAGATAGATAGATGTTGGTACAACTGTTCAACCTGTGTACAGAAGCCAGTCAAGGAAAGTGGTCAAAGTGGCTGCTTAGGCAGGTGGCTGCTATAATCAGGTGACCACTTTTTTATGGTCTTGCCTTAACCAAGAATTTGCCTACCAAACAAAAAATAATAAAAAAAATAAGTAATAACATTCACAAAGTTCTTTTCAATCAATTATAATGTCAATGACTGGCCCTATGGTTTCGGGCATGACTTATGGAACAATAATATTCAAATATCAAAATGGTACTATCTTTTCTTCACTTGTGTCATTAAACAAGCAAATTGTCAACTTCTCACCTGCAACCCGTTCATCAACTTGTCTTTCCCCATCATCCGAATAACGGGTAAAATCCAGTGAATCCAATGTCTGCATGCTGGAGGTCCTGGCTGCAATAAATCATAAATCAATTAAACTTAGTAGTTAAACCTTTTAATTTCAGCTCAATTTTTTTCTTACAGATTCAAAAAGTAGGGCGCACAGATTCGTTTGTAAACAAAAGCCAGGGAGCATATATGAAAAACGGCAAAAATAGCCGATCCACAAGAATAGTGTGTTAGATTATAATTAGGGTCACAGCTGACCCATGCATTTTTTTAACACCTTTATTATCATGACACCTTTTTAAGTGACACCTTTGCCTTTGGAAGTGACCTTAAATCACTACAGAATTCTTAAAATAGTTTATGGACCTTAAAAGCAAAGTATAAAAATGCCAACTTTATCAATAAACATACCCAAGTTTGAAGTGGGCGATTCTTCTTTAGATCTCTCAAAATTTCCAGGGTTTGAAAAGAAATCCCTTAATCTTGGCAGTTCCCTTCCTGCTTCCACAAGTTCGGTGTGCAATTCTAACGCGGTAAGCGTCAATTTCTCTTTCAACAGTTTGTTTGCTATTGAATCCCATGTTATTTCTGGTGTATCATGCAATTCGGGTTTTGCTTTAGGTGTTTTAACGCTGTCCTCGTCCAAAAACTCATCTTCGTCTGATAGAAACGGGTTAGTGTTTGTGTCGTCCGCCATGTTTATGTCACGTGACTAATACTTCCGCATATTAGACTGCTTGTGGTATATTTGTTTTATGAATTAGCTTCCGGCTAAATTACAAAAGAAACCTGTCTGAGTTTTGTCACGTGATAAAGCGCGCGTACGAAAAAACATCAACACAATCTTAAAAAAGACAAAATGTCGCAGGGAAAAGTAACCGACTTTTTCTCCACGAGAAAACGAAATCCTGGTTCGCAAGCATCAAAAAGAAGGAAGGTTGAGATTCAAGCATCGGAGGTTGATGTTTCAACGCTTGAAAAAACGAACATAAATCCGTATCAAAATATAGTTCAGAAGACGCACGATTTGGTGTCAAAGGTCAATCCCCAGCTAGTTGATGAGAGAAAAGAAAATGTTTTTTCACCGGTTCAAACAAGGGCAACAAGACGAGAAAAGTGTGTCAAAGAAGTCGGTTCCGTTACCAGAAAGGCCACAAGGACTCGTAAGCCGAAAGTTGATCCGAAGCAAAAGTTGATCGCAGATACATTTGCTAACTGCGCCGAAGAAAAATCCACCATTGCTGAAGATGTGACTTCCTATTCGGATGAACATGACGGGGCGCCAGCCACTCCGCAGAAGCCAGAGGCAGAGTCCGAGACTGTGACGAAGGCCAGAAAAAGGACGCGTCAAGGGAAGACTGTTCAAAAGGAAGACTCAACAAAGTCTGACGAAGCCACCCCTGAAAAGCGTCCTGTACAGGCTGTTGAAGAGACAGTTGTTCCAACAAAGAGCAGAGCCAGAAGGAAGCTAGCGGTTGTAGAAAAGGTATAGACCTGAAATGTGTGAAAAGTTTTCCAGGGCATACAGTCAGTAACGCTCGGAAAGTCGTTGTCCAGTCAGGAGACTTATTAAAAGTACCCCGGATACTTTCAAATATACTAAAAAGTACCCTGGAGTATTGCATAGTGCCTCTTAGCGTATTTTCTGTACTAGGTGTACATGTTAAGTATACTTAAGAGTACCCGGGGTACTTAAAAAACTTTTAAGTAAGATAAGATAAGCAGGGTTTTTTTTCTCCACTTTTTGGGAAGATAGCCCATGGCTTTGGAATTGAGAATTTTATCGTTATTTTCAAGAAATTGGGAAAATAAATTAAGTAGTCTTCTTTTTTCACTGATTTGGAAAAAACTTATTTGTTACAGAGCTCCAGATAACTTTTCTGAGTAATTGGGTAAATACCCACTACTTTTGAGTTCAATTGGGAATTTTCAATTGGGTACAAAAAAGTCGGTACCCACTACTTAAATTGACAATTGGGTATTTTTGTATTAAAATTGGGTACTTTAGATTACTTTTCTGTGACTGGCACAGAGAACAACACAGTGTTAATCCAGTCTAACCGGCCTTCCCAATTAGCCACGGATATTTGCTAGTCCATTCATGAAATGTTTTCTTTCCAACGCCTTTCCCGTTGTGTTTTTGTTTAGCGACTTTTTCTTGCGAAAGTTCGACGATTTTTTCCAGCAGTTTTCTTATAATGTAAGCACTGTCAGGGCTTGCCACCGACACAATATCGTCAAGAATTAGTTTAACTATATTTTCTGCTTCTGATTTTGTGTTGCTCGCGGTTAAATAACTAAAAATTAAGTTTGTTTGTGTCTGGAATACGATATTTCCCTTTTTACAGCCTCGCGGTTTTGACATTATCACAACAATAACACGTAATTACATAGACGATTTCTTCCGTACATATTATTGTGCTGAAGGTTATACTGAAAGCGCTTGGACGAAGCGGAAAGAATCCGGGTATATACCGAATTCCCGTTGTTTTCTGTAAATCTAGTAACCGGATTTACTCGTTACGCCGAGGAAAAATACGGTATGCGTAATCGGTAATTTCAATTGGGTTTTGGTACGCAGAGTTTTATTTTTCTATGCGTAATCGGCAATTTAACATTGGGTATTTACGCAAATACGCACCTTATCTGTAGCTCTGCCAAACGCATTTATTTACTTGGCATGTTTGTCTCTTGATTCATATTATTTGACTGTTAATATCCTTAAAACTAGGTGACTGTCCAGGCCTTGCCAA
>VMBQ01001493.1:81892-107187 GCA_007657795.1 Dreissena rostriformis
ATATTTTATCTATGCCAATAAGAATATATCTGGTGGTTACAAGGTAGAAATCCGTCTTTTTTGCGCTTTAAAACTTAAAAATAATCGCGTTTGTCGAAATGGACGTATACGTCTAGAAATCCTACTTTCGGTTTTAAAAGCGGAACTGTTTGAAAAATAATAAATTACTTGCTAACTAGGCTATAGATTTAATTTTATCCATGCCAATTAGAATATATCTGGTGGTTATAAGGTAGAAATCCGTCTTTTTGAGCTTTAAAACTTAAAAATAATCGCGTTTGTCGAAATGGACGTACACGTTTAGAAATCCTACTTTCGGTTTTAAAGCGGTAATTCCCGGTTGAAAAATAAGAAATAACTTGCTTACTAGGCTATAGATTTAATGAAAATTTTGCACACTTTCAAATTGCATCTATATGTATTGATTAACATGTACTTCATTTCAAGGTGTGTGGCTTTAAAATGGCCTTAAATGACACAAATGAATGTTTGTTGTATGATAAAAACCTTTTTAGGCCCTGTTTAACCTCAACTGAACTATTGGTAGTTGTAATAACTTTATGACATTTTTTCTCTTTTCAAATCAATTCCAGGAATTTTTGGCAAATTTGGATAGACCTTTATCAATCCCAGATGAGAAGATAACACGTTGGCACCCGAGGTTTCCTCTTGATGAGGTACCGGATATCGACTCTACACCCTTGCCAAACCCACCGGATGTTCAGATGTATCAGACAGCAAAGGACGTACTGGAAAACACTCGCGGAAAAACACTGTCTCCGAAAGTAAGCAGACACTTGTTAATGTGCACTTTTTGTAAATTAAAAACTTAATCTTTGTTATCGTATCATTTTTATTTTGTATACAGACCTTTAAAATCTCATGGGTTTTGTCTTTTAACAAATAAATTAATGTTATGTTAAAGGGGTTTGTCTCAAAAAATGGTATGTTAATATGATTATGGGCTTCCCTGTTTCAATATGTCCTAAGTCCTATTTTTATGCCCCCGAAGGTGGGCATTTAGTAATTGCACTGTCCATCGGTCTGAAATTCCGTCACACTTTGAGTTTAGGTTTTGAAAAATGTGAAAAAAGGGGGCATATGTCATCCTATGGTGACAAGCCTTGTTTCAGGATGTTGCTCAAATCATATTGCAATATGCCAAATAAGAACATTGTATTTGTATGTTTGAAGATTTAATGCAGCCTCTTTCTGTGTTCAAAGTATCAGAATCAGGCCTTTTTCTGTCAATTTGGGGAAAAAGTACCTAGCAAAATGGGGATTTTTCGAGTCGCGAAATCTTCCAAATTGGGAAGAATTTTCATCGACAAAAGCATTATTTGGGCAGGGGGTTTTCCAGCCATTTTGGATAAAAATCATATAAATTATGGTTATATATTTTGTAGGTTGTTTACAAAATAAAATTGAGGTATATAGTCTAATAATCATAAGTCATAAGACACTTCTTTCAAAAAAAATAAATAAAACAAAATGGGGGGGGGGATTTATTTTTGAGAATTGGGGAAAAAATATGCATATTTGGCATGGGGAATGGGTCCGACTATCGGACCCGTGAGATAGGCAGAAAAAGGCCTGCAGAATAGATTGTATGTTAATACATTTTCTTTTATATGTAATACTATGATGTTAGTGAATCTTCAATGCTGGACTCTATTTATCAAGGTCAAGGCTGCCTTGAAGTCAACAGCTGATGAGGTAGAGAAGTCAAAACCTGCCACAACACCCACCCCTACCAGCACCCCGGTGAAAGCTGCCCCATCTGTCAAGGGTGTTCCACAGTCCTTGCTGGAAAAGATACGGGCAAGGGAAGCAGCCAAGGCTGTAGAGTCACTGACCAGGGATCCGAAGACAGAGAAACGAATTGTGATGTTGAAGAGATTGCCTGACATCATGAGAATTATCAGGTCACAGTTTGTAACAGACAAGAAGCCAGCTCTACCGATAGATTCTGTTATTCAACGAGTTCTGGACAGCTACAAGACCTGCATTGCGCTAGGTATGGGGATAAACAGTGGTGGCAGTTTTGTCATGGTAGTTGGATTGGAATTGTTGGCTTTGCTGTGTTCCTTCAAGAATATTTGATTAATTCATTGATTACAAAATTAACAACATTGCTTACACTGTGAAAAGAATTTTTCACAATGTTTAAGTTGTTAAAACAAATTAACTGCACACGTTTTTTATGTGCGTCAAAATCCAGTTCACTATTCAAGACAATACCTTAGCTGTAACATAGAGCATATTTTGTTAGTGTCAATCAGGGCTTTTTTTCCCAACTTTGTGAATTGGCCTTGGACCCCTTATTTTGTGAAAAAAGTGAGTTGTGAATTGTTCAAAATTGGGAAAAATTAGTCGCAAACTGTTAAACATTGTCTCAAACTTCTCAAATTTCTGAAAAACGTCCATTCCCTAAGAAGAAAAAAAAAGCCCTTGTCATTGTGTACTTGAATTTATCCGATGAGTTAAAGTAAGATTTATATGGCGAGTCAAATTACAAACAATCATTTAGCTGTATGATAAAATGTTTAAACCTGCTCATCTGTTGTGTAACCTATATCCTATCAAAAATGGCTGAGCTCGTGTGATTTCAGGTGATGTGGAGCCACACATCCAGCTGTGTATCGAGGTGGTCCCCGAGTGGCTGAGCATGGTGACCATCCAGAAGGGCCGCTACCTCAAAATGGACCGCAACATCGACCTTCAGATCCTCACTGACAAGGTCACCAACATTGCCAAGGGCAAGCAATGATTTAAGTTACTTTGGATCCGGCAACATTACTGTGTACTAGGATAGCATCCATCTTAGCGTTTATCTTTTAACCCATTGCATGCTGGGAAATTTGTCGTCTGCTAAAATGTCGTCTGCTGAATTTCTAAAATTAGCATTTTCTTCGATTTTTTTCAAAGAATACTATCAGAATAGCAAACAGTTTGGATCCTGATGAGACGCCACGTTCTGTGGCGTCTCATCTGGATCCAAACTGTTTGCAAAGGCCTTCAAACAGCGGGCTAGTTGAAATCAAAGCTCAAACTGTCAACCAGCATTTTTATTGGCATTATGAAAGTTTGTGACTTGAGTTTCTTTGTGTAGTTGTTTAGGCATGTATTTTGTATAAGAATTACTGAAAGCTCAACAGGGTTATATTGTGTTTCTTGAATCATGAACTTAAAAATTGTTGCCTTTGGATGACCATGTTAATATATAGAAAAAGGTTTCGTGATTTATATACTAGGACTGTTAATTTTTTTAAGTATTTTGAATAGGCAATCTTTGTTGTGTGAAAGTGAGTTAGAAAAAATCTTTTAACGTTTATATAAAGATAATTAATACCTTAATTTTGTTGTACAAATTTAATGTTTCATTAAGAATCTAGTGTTGAAAAATTAAATGTGTTCTTACTAATCATGTTTAATTTGAAAATGCGTCTCAAATTTAAGTTTCTAATTCATGTTGAACATTGGTTCAGTAAGGTAAAGATTTGCTGTCATATAAGTGTTTATAAATGTTGACGCAGGAGTATAAAGATTTTCACAGAGTTCTGAAAGTGTCTTGGAATCAAGAGTTACAGGTTGAATTCTTGTGCAGTTCTTGCATGTTCCATGTTGTGTTTAATGGGGATTTGTCTAACTTTCAATATTTTTAATCTGCTTTTTCAGGTTCATATAAGTCGGTTATCATTACACATGTTCCATGATGTTCCTAAAGTCTATGAGAATATCAGTTAGTTTAATGAAAATGTGTTTGTGTTAGAGTTGCTTGAAAACACCTTTTCCCATTACAGTATGTGGAATGTTTCTTTTATAATATGCATATATTTTTAACACAAGTATTTCTAACAAAAAAATTATTTATGCTCTTTTTAACTAACATGAGTTTTAATTTTATCTTGCTGTCAAGTTTATTTTATGGATGTGCTGATACCTTCAGAGTTTTACATTTGACCAACTATGATTTTACCATTTTATTGTTCTTATTCTACAATACAAGACCAGCTGTTGACATGTAAGATGTGCAGAAAAGAATGCTTATTTTTATAGAACACAACATATCATGACCAGAAATTTGGTTGAAGTTTCATGTACCAAAAACAAGATTGTCTTTCATGGGAACAGTTGTTTCATGACAACTGTTTATTTGTTCAAATCACATCTTTTTCGTATCAGAAACATGCTTTCTTTTTCAAGAATAAAACTGTTTTAGCTGAACTGTTTAATCATTTAATAACCTAACATTCTTGATTGTTTCTCTCTATGCACAAAAGCTTCTTTTTGTGGTTCATTGCATCATATATTATAGATAAACCACTTTCAATATTTTGTCCTGCAAATTTTTAACAACCTTTCAAATTATTCTCATTTCAAGTGAACTAAATATGGAAACTGGAATCACCTTTAATACCCTTAAAGTTATGTTGCTATTTAAAAAGTACAACATTCAAATTGCAATATTAATGACCAAACATTAATTAAGTGACAAAAAAGAACTGGGATTTTGAAATTAACTGTTTCCTCTTATCTGTCTACCCCATTAAAACTTTGTGAAAACATTTTATTTTTATAGTTGGCACGCGTCAACATCCGTTTTCTGTGTATGCACTTTAAACGGTGCATTATTATATCCGTCTGCATCTGTGTAGTTTTTAGCCATATGGAGCTGGACTTTGGCACATATTTGGAAGAAGGATGCTTATTTATGACAGTTCTGAAATTTACAGAATGGCATGTTACAGATGTTATTGATATTCTTACTTCAAATGTCTTAAATCCATGATTGTGAACATTTCCGTTGATTTTGTAACCCTTTTCACAATAAAGTCGTCAGTTTTGATTTTCCAAAAAAAATGTAGATCAAGATTTATAATTATATAACATGTCCCTCATAAAATCTTGTATTATGTTGTGTTTTTAGAACCATTGTCAAAAACAATTGTGAATATTAGTTGTGTATTATGAATAAGATTTGTTTACACCAAACGTGTTTTATTTATTGTTTACATGCTGTGCAAATCAGTCAATCTGGCAATAGTCAGTATTAAATAGTTATCATTAAAAGTGGACTATAAAATGATTACATGTTCAGAAATTAAGGAATACAAATATGCTATTTAAACTTGTCAATCACTGCTTTATGAAATGTTTGTTACCAGTTTTAACATCCATGTAATAATTCTAATACTGTGTAATCTCAACTTGTTCTCTTAAAACAGGAATACCCCAATAACTGACTTATTGCCAGGTATTAAGTCATGGCCTTTGAATAATGTACATCTAGATTCAAATAAATGTTGTGCCAAAGTTAATAGTGTCTTCTGTTTTTTTGTTCGTTTTTTCCTTTATCCTCTTAAGATCAAATTGCTTTGTTGTACTACATGCTTACACAAAGTTGGACATTAGTGGAAGTTCAGTTTTCAAATGAGCCTCGCTCTGTGAAAAGGGGGTTTAATGCATGGGCGTAAAGTGTTGTCCAAATCAGCCTGTGCCATCCGCACAGGCTAATCAGGGATGACACATTTTCAACCTTAACAGGATTTTTGCTAAAAATAAACTTTCTTTAAACGAAAAATATCATAAAGCGGAAATTGTCGTCCCTGATTAGCCTGTGCAGACTGCACAGGCTAATTTTGGACGAATCTTTGCGCACATGCATTTAAACTCTTTTTCACAGAGCACGACTCAAATTAAAAGATGTACTATAAACACAACTTTGATTCAGTAACCCTCAAGAAAGTCGCCCCTATTTTCAATAGACACTGTGAAAGCACAAAGTCATAGTTCTGTTATGATGTCAAACAAAAATGTGAAGTAATTTCTCTTGTCAATTCAACATTCATAAAATTAAATGTATTAAATACATTTTAAATAAACTTCTCAATATCAGGAGTCTTTCAATGCTATAGTAAGTAAATTTCCAAACTGTTCTTTTGAATTATAATAACTTTGCACAAAGAATTAGGGGTTGCAGTGGTGTAGTGGATATGGTGTCCGCCTAGTGACTGGTCATGGGTTCGATCTCCACTTTTTTTTAGCATTCTTTAGATCTCCCCAAAAGACACCAAGTACTGGTACTACCCAGGAAACTGACCCGAGAATGTTTCAATAAGCCTTGGGCTTTTGATGCAGTTGAGCTAAAATAAAAGGTTAAAACAAAAGAAATATTAAATACAAACTATATTTTAATTCAGTTATAACCATATAAACATTCAAATAAAATTACCAGTCATTCACATGTAACACAGCAAATATAATAATAGCATAATAATAATAACAAGAGTTCCACGGTCGGAGACATATGCCCCCAAACAGGGCCTTGATTTTCACACTTATTGAGACAGTGACCTTTGACCTAGTGACCCCAATTTCAATAGGGGTCTTCTTCTGCCCATGTGAAATATCAAGTCTATCAGTAAATTGGTTGACAAGTTATTGATCGGAAACGATTTTAACACTTATTGTGACAGTGACCTTTGACCTAGTGACCCCAATGTCAATAGCGGTCATCTACTGTCCAAGGCAAATGCACATGTGAAGTATCAAGTCAATCGGTCAATTGGTTGACGAGTTATAGATCAGAAACCATTTTCAAACTTATTGTGACAGTGACCTTGAACTTTGACCAAGTGACCCCAATTTCAAAAGGGGTCATCTACCGTCCAAGGCCAATGCACATGTAAAGTATCAAGCCAATCGGTCAATTCATTGAAGAGTTATTGATCGGAAACTATTTTCACACTTATTGTGACAGTGACCTTTGACCTAGTGACTCCAATTTCAATAGGGGTCATCTACTGTCCAAAGCCAATGCACATGTAAAGTATCAAGCCAATCGGTCAATCCGTTCAAAAGTTATTGATCGGAAACGAACTGGTCTACCGACACGCACAGCCCAACCGACCGACAGACAGACCAACCTTTATCCAGCAAAACAATATACCCCCTCTTCTTCGAAGGGGGGCATATTTTTACTATATTTATTTAAAAAATGTTGTGTTTTCATGCCTTGAGAGTTAATAACAACCATACTTGATGTTACTTTAATACACACATCACTTCGGTAACCTGGTACCATGAAAGAATGATACAATTACAAACATCAAACATCTGACAATATTATGTATTAGAAAATTTGATTAAAAACAAGAACACCACTGGTAAACACAAAATCAATTAGAATTGTTCATTGTGAACAATTACTTGCTGTTCTGTGCATTTACAATAAAAGTTGCTGTGCCTTAATTCAATACATTTGAGCATCCTTATGGGAAAACCGGTTTCATGCATATCTATAGTGTTGCAGTCTGGGATGACAGTTTCTGCTTTTATTGTATTTTCTGTTTAAAGTAAGTCTCTTCTAATCAAAATCCAGTTTGAGAGGAAGGGTCGTCCTTGATTAGCCAGAGCAGACTGCACAGGCTAATCTGGGAGGACACTTTACGCACATGCATTAAACCCTGTTTTCCCACAGTAAGGTTCACGTACATGAAGGGAAATACACAAAATCTCCAATTACAGACTAGCATGAGGTGCTATCTCGTTTGCAAGTTCAATCATTCCCTCCATCAATGGGGCAATTTGTCCATCCAACATCAGTACATTGCACTTAAAGTTCCCAAGTTTGTCTCCTGAATTGTCCATAAACATCTCAGAACGGTTCATATTTGGATGCTTGATTCGAAGCTCCTCGATTTTGCCAGAAACTGCCATGAAGTCTTTTTCACCTTCAAAATCTGGTGCCTCCGGGTAAAGATCATCACCTGAAAAAATGTAAATGAGCCTCGCTTTGTGAAAAGGGGGTTTAATGCATGTGCATTAAGTGTCGTCCCAGATTAGCCTGTGCAGTCCGCTTTTTCTATGCACAAAAGCTTCTTTTTGTGGTTCATAGCATCATATAGATTAACCATCTATGCACAAAAGCTTCTTTTTGTGGTTCATAGCATCATATAGATTAACCACTTTCAATATTTTGTCCTGCAAATTTTTAACAACCTTTCAAATTATTCTCATTTCAAGTGAAATAAATATGGAAACTGGAATCACCTTTAATACCCTTAAAGTTATGTTACTATTAAAAAAGTACAACATTCAAATTGCAATATCATTTACCGAACATTAATTGAGCGACAAAAAAGAACTGGAATTTTGAAATTAACTGTTTCATGTGATCTGTCTACCCCATTAAAACTTTGTGAAAACATTTTATTTTTCTAATTGGCACACGTGAACATCCGTTTTTCTGTGTATGCACTTTAAACAGTGCATTAAATTCATCCGTCTGCGTCTGTGTAGTTTTAAGACATATGAAGCTGTAATTTGGCACATATTCAGAAGAAGGATGCTTATTTATGACAGTGCTGTAATTTACAGAATGGCAGGTCACAGATTTTATTGATATTGTAACTTAAAATGACTTAAATTTGTGATTGTGAAACATTGTGTTGATTTTGTAACCCTTCACAAAAAGTCAGTTTTGATTTTCCTAAACCAAAAATTGTAGATAAAGATTTATTATTATGTGACTTGTCCCTCTGATGCAAGACAATTTTTTAACTAATTAAAAATCGTCTAGTATGTTGTGTTTTTAGAACCTTTGTCAAAAACTATTGTGAATTTTTATTGTGTATTATGAATAAGATTTGTTCACACCAAACGTTTTATATTTATTGTTTACATACTTTGCAAATCAGTCAATCTGGCAATAGTCAGTATTAAATATTCAGCATTAAATAGCTACTATTAAATTGTCAGCATTAAATGTCTGTATTAAAAGTTTACTATAAAACTATTACATCATGTTTAGCAATTAATTATTCTGGAATGCAAATATGCTACCTTACTTAACATGTCAATAAGTGCTTTATTAAATGTTTGTAACCAGTTTTACCATCCATATAATAACTCTAATACTGTGTAAAAACTCAGCTAATTCGCTTGACCCTTTACCACTCAGATATGCTTTTTCCCTTAGAAAATCAAATTAAATTTCCTACTTGATTCAAGTTTTGAAGGCTTCATTTCCAACCCTTAGATACTGATGAGCAGCAAACAGCATAAAACCTGAACAGTCTGGGAGTTACTCGCAGGCTGTTCTGGTTGTATGCTGGTTGCAAAAGCCATTTTTACTTTGCTTTTGAGCGGTAAAGGGTTAAAACTGGAATATTCCAATAATCAAACTGACTAATTTACTGACAAATTGCGAGGTATGCAGTTATGGCCTTTGTATAATGTAGATTCAAATACATGTTGTGCCAAATTAAATAGTGTCTTCTGTTTTGTTTTTGTTTTTCTTTACCCTCTTAAGTAAAAATTGCTAAGTTGTACAACTTGCATCCACAAAGTTGAGTATTGCTCTATGAAAAGGGGGTTTAATGCAGGTGCTTAAATTGTCGTCCCAGATTAGCCTGTGCAGACTCCAGAATGTTTCAATGTTTGATGCAATTGAGCTAAAATAGAAGGTTTAAACTAAAGAAATATTAAATACTAACTATATTTTTATTCATACTATAAATCTTATAAAAATTCCAAAAAAAAAACAAAAACATTCAGATTTAATACAGCAAATACAATAATAGCATAATAATAATTACAATTGAATTTTGTTTTTATGTTTTCATGCCTTGAGAGTTAATAACAACCATACATGATATGTTACTTTAATCCTCACATGATGAACTGTCATCACATCGGTAATCTGGTACCATAAAAGAAAGATACAATTACAAAAGTCAAACATCTGAAAATCGTTGTATGTATTCGAAACTTTAATTGAAAACCTGAACTCACAAGAACACCACTGGTATACACACAATAAGAATTGTTCATTGTGAACAATAACTTGCTGCGCTGTGCCTTAATTCATTACATTTGAGAATTGTTATGGGAAAACTGGGTTTCATGCATGTACATAGTGTTATCCCAGATTAGCCTGTGCAGTCTGCAATTTTCCCACAGTAAGGTTCATATACATGTACATGTAGTGAAATACACAAAATCTCAAATTACAGACTAGCATGAGGTGCTATCTCATTTGCAAAGTCCATAAATGGGGCCATTTGTCCATCCGACATCAGTACGTTGCACTTAAAGTTTCCCAGTTTGTCTCCTGAATTGTCACTAAACATCTCAGACCGGTTCATATTTGGATACTTAATTCGAAGCTCCTCGATTTTGCCAGAAAGTGCCATGAAGTCTTTTTCACCTTCAAAATCTGGTGCCTCAGGGTAAAGATCATCGCCTGAAAAGAGTATAAAGAGTGTAGAATAAATTACTGAAAACTAAAAGCCAGCAAGACTGGTGAAGAGAACTAGACACCATCAACTGAAGTTATACTAATCTGAGCCTTGATATGTGCATTAACACAACTGTCATTCCTTGAATTTAGCAACAAATTTGTACAAAGGACATTTATCTGGGAAACTAATACCTCGATCTGGGTAAAACATCATTTTTCTTTCATCTATGAAAATGACGCACATAACATAAAGGGATTATAATGTAAATATTATAAATTATTTTTTGTAACTATTTTTGGACAAGCAGAATTATGCTCAAAATAAATATCGCTAAATTTTCAGACATTTTTACTGTCACATTTTTATAACATTTCTGAAATGTTTTTCACTTCCGATAGTGTTTTAACATCCTGATGATGGTTATTAAACCAGTGGACTGTAAGTGTTATTGCATAGTAAAATACATGGTGGTTTCACCTAACTGCTGAAGTTGTAAATAGAAAACAGTATGTGTCAATTATTACCAATTATGATAATCTTAAAACTTACGAAGGTTGCATTTGAAATATAGTGGTATGCAAATTAGTTTTAATTATTTTTTTTTGGTAGTTGACTTAACTGCTCAAAATGATCAGATGCTAAAGACAACTTTTCAGAACAAACAGTAAAAACATACTTTGTCGCTTTTATTATATTAATTACAGATTCATACCATAAGTGATGTTATATTTCAACTTGGAGGACAAAACATTTTTTCAGGTAATTTTTTGTACAAAAAACCTCGAACATATGACACAATTTTAAATTCATAGTTCACATTTTAAAATGAATTAATGTTAGACAGTGTAGTATTAAACAAGCAAAAGCTATCAATAATCAACGTCAATTGGCAAATGAAGTTAAACAGTGGAAGTATGTCAATGCATTCGTCTTTAAGTCTCTTAACTTTCTGACACCTCTAATTTGAGCGTTTTATTGTGTATCTAATTTTTTTAACAGAAAAAAACAAGAGATGTGTTTGTCAGAAACACAATGCCCCCTAATGCGCCGCTTTGATTTTTTTTTTTTATTCTTTGACCTTGAAGGATGACCTTGACCTTTCACCACTCAAAATGTGCAGCTCCATGAGATACACATGCATGCCAAATATGAAGTTGCTATCTTCAATATTGCAAAAGTTATGACAAAACTTTAATATTGGTTAAAGTTTTGGACAGACAGACAGAATGACAGACAGACAGGCCAAAAACAATATACCCACTTTTTATAAAAAAAGGGGGCATAAAAATTAAGGTGTCCAAAACTTTTGAGTAATGACAGTACTCACAATTCACAAACAGTTCAAAAGTTTTAATATATTACAGAGCACAAATGAAAAGATCAAGGAACATCATGGGATTTTTACATTATTGTATACAAATAGCTCAGCAACATTAACCGAACGCCTACATGCTTTAAATTATTTGTAAATTCTGTACTAAAAATCAGTGAGAGCATCACACTTAAATATTATTATAGTGTTTACTATGTTGCAAAACTTGTAACTGCAAAGTGAAGATTGGAAGCTTAAACAAGATACACAATTTTAATTAAAGTCAGACTTGCATAAAATGTTTTAACATAACAAAATGTAGCTATGTATAGCTATTGGCACTTTCCCAGAAAGTCGAAGATGAACTCATAACTTAGAGTGGATTCTTACCAGGATATAAAAACAACAGCCCATCATCACACCAGCAGGTCACAGGGAAAAATCTGTGTGCTCTTGTAGCCGATCTATCCCATGAGAAAGACTTCAACTTCTCTGCATCAACAAAATGAAGAATACGACTCAATTCTAAAATTTGTGGTGGAGCCAGTTTTAGACCATTTTCTGATTTTTGGTGTTTAAGCAGAAATTCACTGGCAGTAGCCCACTGAAAGAAATGTTGGGAATTACATGTAGAATTTTAAACAATTTCAAAACGTGACTGAACAATGCGCTTCTTACTTAACTTAGGCATTTTTAGCACAAAAAATGTTGAATGCTAAATATTTATACAAATTAAACATTTATTATACAGAATAAACTGAAATAATTAAATTAGAACATCATTTTTTACCTCCAATTCTGACATCTCTTTTTCACAGTGTACAGCATTGGGTATATAATCCAAAACACAGGTATAGAAAGCCGTGTCATATCTTCGACCGCCGCCTGGTAACGCGGGTGTTAACCAGTTTGACCATTCATATAAGGACCAGACATCGGGCACAATTCCAAGCTCTTTGCACATGACAATAAACTGCGAAGAATCTGTGTCGACTTTTTCTCTCCAAGATTTCAAGACGGAATCAGACAAAACAGACGATCTTCCTGAGACAGGCTGCGTTATCTGAGGCTCATTTTTCATTCTATTTACATCTCTAGCAAGCAAAATACCTGATTCCTCAAATGTTTCTCTAATTGCACATATGCGAAAAGCAAGTTCACTGGGGATTTTTGAGAACTCCTCTGGTCTCTGTCGACTGAACATAAAGGCCCCAGGCCCCCCACGACACACAAATGATTTTAGGCTACTAACATTATTTTCACCCAATGTATTAAAAATGTCCATCCATTCTGATGCAAAGTCTGAGTTGTCAGCAATACCGCCTGGGAAAACATGAAGCTTTGGCATGAATTTCGATTTTCCACTTCTTTTCAACATTAAAATCTGAAAATTGCACGTCTGCAAGCGTGTCACCACAGGACTTCGCGTCTTAGTAACTAATAAAAGTGTAGCTGCTTCCCTCCAGTGTTTAAGTACACAAGCCATGACTTATTTAAGAACGCAAAATACAAATGAACAACGTTATTTTGTTTATTTCCTAATTTTTGACCTCCATGCTGTCTATTCTGTGTCGTCAAGCGCTTATTCACCAATCAACGGTGATCGAATAAGCATCTCTAAGACGCAGATTTTGTGGGTTTGACAGATCGAAGTTCATCAACAACCAAAACGAAACTTTAATTCACGTGATCAGTCGGAAATCACTAAAAACATGGCATCTGGGCGTAATGAGTATGTTTTGTTTGTTTCATTTATTATAATACAAAACGTTTAAATATGTGTTTGTTATTTTGCTGTCTCAAAAAGAACTATTGCTGTGTTTCACTGTTTGCTGTAATTCCCACTCCCACTGTCCCAGACCCCCAGTCTGTAAAGTGTAAGCAGTTTGAAAAACTAGTCTATGGCTGTTTGGTCCTAAATATCCAGGAGGCGTAGTTATTTCAGAACTAAACTGTATAGGCACAATATAAAATAAAAACTTCATTTCTATTTTGGAGTTAATTTTTAATATTACAAAATTACTTTGTCTAATCATATTCATATCACATAACATTTTCTTGATGTCTTCATGTTGGCGTTTACTGTACTGAACAGAATTTAATTCTGCTATATCTTCAGACCAGCATTTTCTAGAGGGACACACACCTTGGTAGTCCCAATGCAGTTGTTCAAGGAAAATCGTGAAAGTCTTTGTGAACGTTTGAGAAAGAACAGCAAGGTACCTTCAGGGGCCATTGTCATTCTGCAGGGTGGGGAAGCTGTTACAAGACACTGCTCAGACCATGAGCCTTTGTTCAGACAGGTAGTGTGCACTTCTTCTTTCACTAATGGTCACTTTTAACAATCTGAATATTCTACCATTTGTGCGAGCTAGAGATTAAGTAAAAATTTACATAATAAAGACAAGTTTCCAAGAAGGAAGTTAAATACTTGATGAAAATGATACCAGTTATGAGTCAAGATTGTCAGTACAATGTGCAAACATATCTGTAAGGTAAACTGAAAAGGCAACATATTGTTTTAAGTATCTGGTATGTTTGCTCAAGTAAAAATTATAACTATCAAGAAATTCAGTGTCATATAATATAATATCAAAATGTTATCTTCACAAAAATTCAACAATACATTTCATAATATTATCCAATGTACATAACTGGCTCTAGGCTGATTTCAGCTACCATTTACATGTATTATTATCTATCTATGATTATTACTTCAACATTGAAATACCATATCTGATAACAACATGCTCATTGTGAGACCTATTTGGATACCACAATGTTCATTGTCAGTCTGTGCATCTGTGAACCTTTTTTTCAAACAACATCTCCTCCTGAACTGCTGATAAGAATTTAAGGAAACTTCACAGGAATGTTTCTTGGGTGGTCCCTCTTTAAGAATTGTTCAAATTGTTCCGGTTTGTTGATAAATAAGGCAATTGGGGCCAAAAAGTTTTTTTTAAACATTAAACCTTTTTTTTAATCATCTCTAAAACACATAGCCAAGAGGTTAAATATTTGTTATGTTATATTGAATTGTGGTTCTGTTAAAATTATGCCTCCTGGATCCAAGTTGGTCACACCTGTATGGTGATGTGAAATGGTTTATAAGACTTACTATTTGAGGTATGTCAGAATTATGCCTCTGTCCTCAAAAGTAGGCAGGAACACAAAAACCAGGAGTCAGACTAGTATAAGTATATTTGAGCTCCGCTCTGTGAAAACTGGGCTAAATGCATGTGCAAAAAGTGTCATCCCATATTAGCCTGTGCAGTCCCCCAAAGTTAGATTTTCGTTTAAATGAGAATTCCTTTGAATAAAAAAAAATCCATAAAAGTGGAAAGTGACTTCAATAATGAGCCTGTGCAAATCTGGGACGAAACTTCATGCACATGTATTAATACCCGTTTTCCCATAGCGAGGCTCAAGTAGATTTGTGTTTACATGTACTATGTTTTCATGTCCAGGAATCATTTTTCCATTGGACCTTTGGAGTCGAGGAGGCTGATTTCTACGGAGCAGTGGAAGTGGATACTGGCAAGGCCATCTTGTTTCCACCGAAGCTTCCCGAAGCATACGCTGTGTGGATGGGAAAGTGAGTTTTGAACTTTGCTAGTCTGGGGCTATGTCCACAAACTCCCCAAGTAATCTAAGTCGCTGTTATATTTAAAGAAACTATTCAAAAAATGATTTTTCATAAGAAAAAAATGGTTTAAGGGTGTTTAAAATAACAGTGATCTACATAATGATCTACAAAACCGAAATCATTTGTTTGATTGAAAAAACTTTCTTGGGCTCCTTGCACATCAAATTATTTATATGTGTCCTTTTATTTATTTGTTAGACAGATGACAGAAGAAGACTTTAAGACAAGGTACCAGGTGGATGAGGTCTATTTTCTGCCAGAGGTAACTATATAGATAAATGAATCCTTTGCATCCTCATCAAAACAGTTTTCATACGCAAACCCTTCAATGTTTAATGCAGCATCAGAATATTAGCCTTGTTCTGGGAAAATGGGGCTTAATGCATGTGCTTAAAGTGTCCACACAGACTAATCAGGGACGACATTTTCTGCCTTTATAAAAAAAATTGTTTAAAGGAAGCCTCTTAGCTTAAATTCAGTTGAAGGGGAAAGCATTGTCCCTGATGAACCTGTGCAAACTGCGTAGG
This sequence comes from Dreissena rostriformis, assembly GCA_007657795.1. NCBI lineage: Eukaryota > Metazoa > Mollusca > Bivalvia > Myida > Dreissenidae > Dreissena > Dreissena rostriformis. The sequence goes on from VMBQ01001493.1 coordinate 97,625, forward strand.
CTAATCTGGGTCAACACTTTCCGCACATGCATTAAGTTAAATGTATGAGAACGAGGCTAATATTGTTAAGTTTCTAACCCTTTGCATGCTGGGAAATTTTTCATCTGCTAAAATGTCGTCTGCTGAATTTCTAAAATCAGCATTTTCTTCAATTTTTTTCAAGGAATACTATCAGAATAGCAAACAGTTTGGATCCTGATGAGACGCCACGTTTTGTGGCGTCTCATCTGGATCCAAACTGTTTGCAAAGGTCTTTAAAATCCGGTTCCAGCGCTCAAAGGGCTAATACTAGATTAATAGGTTTAACATAAAATCGGTGCTAACAGAGAGTTACACAAACACTAATTTAACATAAACATAACAAATTCTTAAAATAAATCTATAAATTCTTGTATGAAATTCATGATCTACTATTTGTAAGAGTTTAATTTTGATCAAAAATAATTTCATATTGTCTTTATATACATGCAGTAATTGCCATTCAAATATATACTTTATTACTTAAGAACAATTGGATGATCAATCAGTGAACATTATTTACATTTTTAAGTATTTGCTTTTTTCAGATTGCAGATGTTTTGACCAAAAAGTCACCATCAGTTTTATTGACATTGGTAAGCCATGCCTCAAGATATCAGTATTAAGGATTTTTTTGTTTTATAAAATAAATTCAGTCGACATCATGAAAATTAATGCTTAAACAGTAGAATATCTGTAATAAATTAACAAAATAAATAATAACAGTATGATTTTTTTTATAAGAGCATCTATGCATAAAACAAAATATGGTGACTAGAACACAGACCCAAAATCACAGCAAAACGAAACTATCACTTTGACTCGACCATTTATAACTAAAAAAAAACTTAAGGACAAATATCGGCCCCCTATCCCACAAGTTAAAGTTATTTTACCATAGTAAGACTGGTTATTATGCTCCCCCAAAAATGTTGGGGGGAGCATATAGTCGCCGCTTCGTCTGTCAGTGTGTGTGTGTGTGTGTGNGCTTTATGGGAAGCTTAACTACCTTGAGGAGATGCTCATGTTATTAGTGGGTTCTGGTTAGATGATTTATTTAGAGAGTTATGACCCTTTGAAATTTACCATTAACTGTACATAAAGTCCAATTCTTGCATTTTCTCAGCAACTAATGACTGGAATTCAATGAAACTTTATGGGAAGCTTTACTACCTTAATGAGATGCACATATTATTAGTGGGTTTTGGTAAGATGATTTTTATACTCCCCATATATATATATATGGGGAGCATATAGTTGCCAGTTTGTACTTCCGTACTTCCTTCCTTCCGTCACATTTTTGTTGCAGTTTCTCATAGCGCCTTCAATATTTTACCGATCTCTTCCATATTTGGCATGTAGGTACCTTGCATGGACCTCTACCTTTTGATGAGGTTTGAGGTCACTGGGGTCAAGGTCACCGAGGCTAATAATAGATTTTCTCAGGGTCACATTTTTATTTTTATTTTTTTTCACACAATTAACCCATATATCGACAAAGCATCATTTGGGAGCATCCATCAGTTTTATTGATATCCTTTTTATTATTGTTCTTAAAATGTTTTCATGCTAGCTGTGTGAAATTGGCCACTGTGTGTTACTAAAGATACTGTACTTGCAGAAAGGCTTGAACACGGACAGCGGCAAGTACAGTCGAGAGGCGGCATTTGACAACATCAGTCAGTGAGTCTTTGGCGGGAACAACATCAAACCAGAAATAAAAATATTGATTCTCACTCTGGGAAAACTGAGCTGAATGCATGTGCATAAAGTGTCGTGCCAGATTAGCCTGTTCAGTCAGCACAGGCTAATCAGTGGCGATATTTTCTGCTTTTATTGTATTTTTTGTTTTAAGGAAGTCTCTTCTCACCAAAAAGCGGAAAGTGTCCTCTCTGAATAGCCTGAGCAAACTGAACAGGCTTATCAGGGAGCACACTCTACACACATGCAGTAAATTCCGTTTTAACAGAGTATGGCTCGTATCCTTGTTAGTCCTGATTTGATTTAAGGTACGGTAAGTGCACCTCAAATCGTTATGAAATAAAATACAGTGGTCATAATTTTAGCATGGTACTTGCGGATTCTAAAGAAAAAAAATATTGTTGTTAAAGTATACAATAGAAAATGCAAGAAGAATTATTCGTCCTGAGTACATCATAAACTTAAATATTGTTCTCATGTCCGTTCAACGGGCTGGCTGGCTAGCTGAGTTGGTAGAGGGCTGGACTGCAAATCTGAGGATTTCCGGTTTGAAACCGGCTTGTCCACATACCTTGGGTTGGAATTGGTCATACAATCCTTTCTATGGCCATTCTAACCCTTTGCATGCTGGGAAATTTGTCGTCTGCTAAAATGCTGTCTGCTAAATTTCTAAAATTAGCATTTTCTTCGATTTTTTTCAAAGAATACTATCAGAATAGCAAACAGTTTGGATCCTGATGAGACGCCACGTTTGGATCCAAACTGTTTGCAAAGGCCTTCAAAATCCGGTTCCAGCGCTCAAAGGGCTTACCCTGCCTCTGATTCAAGAAGGGCAGTTGACAGTTACTGGCATAGATATTTGCATTTAGTACTGGTAAATAGTAAGGATGAACTACTATTAAACCTGTCTTGTCTATACCCTCTTGATTTAATTTCTTGCAATCAGAACTACAAATAATTGTATATTGTTGGATTAAATAAACATTTCTAGTAAATTGTCTGCCAACAAGAGAGTCACTCAAACTTTAAATTGCATTAAATATGTTTTTTTTTCTTTTTATAAATGCCAAATTTCTGTTCTGTGTTTTTTATTTGTTTGTTTGTTGATTTCAAAGTTATGTCCAGATTTAGATCAGTATTAAAATTAATGTGAGACTGTTTAAAAACGTCTATAACATGTCAGTGCTGTTTTGTAGGTTTAAAGTTGACAGTGAGCCGCTTCATCCAGAGATTTGTGAATGGTAGGTTTCTCTATTCAACAGATTTTACATTTAAGCCTCGCTTTGTGAAAATAGGGGTTTAATGCATGTGCGTAAAGTGTCTTCCCAGATAAGCCTGTGCAGTCCGCACAAGCTAATCAGCGACGACACTTTCCTCCTTAACTGGATTTTCGCTAAGAGGAGACTTCATGGAAACAAAAAATACCATGAATGCGGAAAGTGTCGTACCTCATCAGCCTATGCAGACCTCACAGGCTAATCTGGGACGACACTTTACGCACATGCATTTAGCCCAGTTTTTCCAGAACAAGACTCAAATGATCATTTGTTAAAATAGAAAAGTTTTTCCTTTGCTGAAGTACATTTGTAACTTAAAAAAAAAAATGTTATGTTATTACAACCGTATGTATATTAAACACAAATAATTGGATGGCATGTACTATGCATGTTTCGTTTTACCAACAGATTAGTATTACAGTCTGTTACTTTTATAGACTGATAGTGGACATGATCTAAAATGTTAGAACCTCATGTACCTGTACATAAAAAATATATTTGGAGTGCATTTATCAGGGGTGCTTGGTTTTGCCAACAGATAAATGTTTTAGTATGTTACTTTAATCATTGGTATTGCACATAATTTTAAATCTCAACCTCAAATGTTTGCGCCGCATGTATAATGTGTGTTTGGTTTTACCCACAGCCGAGTGTTTAAGTCTGACCTAGAGTTGGAAGTTCTCCGGTACACAAACCGAATAAGCAGTGAGGCGCACAAGTCGGTATGGAAAACATACTTCTTGTCACTGTAAACACCTCCGAACATGAGTCTTATTGAGCCTCACTCTGGGCAAATCGGCTTAGCCCTTTGAGCGCTGGAACCGCATTTTGAAGGCCTTTGCAAACAGTTTGGATCCCGATGAGACGCCACATAACGTGGCGTCTCATCAGGATCCAAACTGTTTGCTATTCTGATAGTATTCTTTGAAAAAAATTGAAGAAAATGCTTATTTTAACAATTCAGCAGACAACATTTAAGCAGACGACAAATTTCCCAGCATGCAAAGGGTTAGTGCATGTGCTTAAGTGTAGTCATAGATTAGTCTTTGCAGTCTGTACAGGCTTATCAGGGGTGACACTTTCAACTTCTATGGTTTTTGTTTTTAAAAGAAGTCTCTTCTTAGCAAAAATCCAGTTTAGTTGGAAAGTGACGTCCCTGATTAGCCTGTGCTGACTTGCACAGGCTTAACTGGGATAACACCTTGTGCACATGCATTAACCCTTTGCATGCTGGGATATTTGTCGTCTGCTAAAATGTCGTCTGCCGAATTTCTAAAATTAGCACTTTCTTCGATTTTTTTTCAAAGAATACTATCAGAATAGCAAACATTTTGGATCCTGTTGAGACGCCACGTTCTGTGGCGTCTCATCTGGATCCAAACTGTTTGCAAAGGCCTTCAAAATCCGGTTCCAGCGCTCAAAGGGTTAACCCTGTTTTCCCAGAGCAAGGCTCAATTGATGATACCTTATGGGTTTTATATCTGTCTAGCATAATGTCTAACGAACATTGTTATGAGTAAATGCACATTTTCCACTTTATTTATGTGGATCAATTACATTGTAGCCTACTAATTGACTAAGCACCTTGTTGATTCTCGTATTTGTTCTTTATACAATGGTTAATGATCATTGGGTTATAATTTCAAATTAACCCTTAAACCCCTTAGATAAACATTTTCACATGTTTGTAGTCCCTTAGAAAATCAAATTAAATTGAAGACTTTTCTTAATAGTTTTAAAGGCTTCATTTCCAACCCTTAATTACTGATGAGCAGCAAACAGCATAAAGCCTGAACAGACTGCGAGTTACTCGCAGGCTGTTCTGGTTTTATGCTGGTTGCACATAGCATAAAACTTTATTCACTTTACTTCTGAGTGGGAAAGGGTTAGTAGCCCAATCAGTGAGACATTTAATGTTTTTCAGGTGATGAGAAACATTCGACCAGGAATGTACGAGTACCAGCTGGAGAGGTGAGAAATGTAGACTATGGTCAACGTTATTGGTTTGATATGATAACAAAAGATAAGAGCCTCGCTCTGTGAAAAGGGGGTTAAATGCATGTGCGTAAAGTGTCATCCCAGATTAGCAGGGACGACACTTTCCGCTTTTATGATATTTTTTGTTTCAACAAAGTCTCTTCTTAGCGAAAATCCAGTAAAGGTGGAAAGTGTCATCCCAGATCAGCCTGTGTGGACTGCACAGGCTAATCTGGGACGACACTTTACGCACTTGCACTAAACCCCCTTTTCACTGAGCGCGACTCATATTTTTTTTATGATAACCTATTAAATAATGAGGGAGATAGTATTTAAAGGAGCACAAAGGAAAAATAAATATACTCCCAGTAATACAAAGTTGTAAGGGTGGGTATATCGCATTCAGCAGGTTGTTTGTCTGGCTGTCATATTTCTTGTCCGGAGCATATCTTGAAAACTATTAGAGGTAAATACTTAAAACTTCAAAGGTAGATAGATCTTGGTGCAGGAAAGTGAATTGCTTACTAAACAAAACTTTTGCTTTTATATTTTAAGACTTAATATCATTGGTTTATTTTTATGCCCTCGAAGGTGGGCATCTAGTGATTGCACTGTCTGTCTGTCTGTCCGTCTGTCTGTCTTTCCATCACACTTTGCGTTTAGGTTTACTTTTGCGTTTAGGTTTAGAAAAATGTTTTAAAAAATATGGAAAAAGCGATTTTTGGGGGCATATGTCATCCTATGGTGACAGGTCTTGTTATTCATGTTTATTTAAATTTTGTCCTGTGCATATCTCAAAAAGTAAAAAAGATCAGTATAAACGTCTTACTTTATTGGCAGATAAATGTTATTTAGGGGAAGTTCATTGTACAAAGTCATAGCTCCTGCTCCCCTATTTTTAGAGTTATTGCCTTTTATCAAATGATGTACTTCCAATGTCATCCAGAGCATATATTGAAAACCAAAAGGCATTAACTGGAGACTTGATAGGTAGGTAGATCTTCTTATTGAGAGGATGGTCAGTGCACAAGAACATGAACTATTGTCTCTATTGGTTAGATTTATTGCACTTTGTTGTTGTTTTTTTGTTATTTTTTTTTTAATTTAAATCGTGAACAGAGACAATGTTGATAACTATAAGAGTTATCAATTTGAAACTTACCAATAATAGAAAGGTAGATCTCATTCAAGAGATGTGCATTGCAAATGAGCCATAACTTTTGCTTCCCATAATTTGCGAGGGCTGATTTACTACATCTTAATTTTGAATGGGGAATATCTTGCAAACCTTCTGCATTCAAAATTTCACAGAAATTTTTGTGAATTTTCATGCTGACCATTTTCCAGGACATATGTTGGATCAAGACAAAACTTAATAGGAAGCTTGCATTTCGTAGGAACAGTACTTAAAACTGAAATGCCTATGCCCTTTGACAATTATCTATGGATTATCTATGAAAACGTTCAGAAGTGTGAATTTAGTCTGAATGTTAGCAAGGGCATTTGCATGACATTTTAACTGAGGGATAGTAAAATCAGCTGAATGTTAGCAAGGGCATTTGCATGACATTTTAACTGAGGGATAGTAAAATCAGCTGAATGTTAGCAAGGGCATTTGCATGACATTTTAACTGAGGGATAGTAAAATCAGCTGAATGTTAGCAAGGGCATTTGCATGACATTTTAACTGAGGGATAGTAAAATCAGCTGAATGTTAGCAAGGGCATTTGCATGACATTTTAACTGAGGGATAGTAAAATCAGCTGAATGTTAGCAAGGGCATTTGCATGACATTTTAACTGAGGGATAGTAAAATCAGCTGAATGTTAGCAAGGGCATTTGCATGACATTTTAACTGAGGGATAGTAAAATCAGCTGAATGTTAGCAAGGGCATTTGCATGACATTTTAACTGAGGGATAGTAAAATCAGCTGAATGTTAGCAAGGGCATTTGCATGACATTTTAACTGAGGGATAGTAAAATCAGCTGAATGTTAGCAAGGGCATTTGCATGACATTTTAACTGAGGGATAGTAAAATCAGCTGAATGTTAGCAAGGGCATTTGCATGACATTTTAACTGAGGGATAGTAAAATCAGCTGAATGTTAGCAAGGGCATTTGCATGACATTTTAACTGAGGGATAGTAAAATCAGCTGAATGTTAGCAAGGGCATTTGCATGACATTTTAACTGAGGGATAGTAAAATCAGATAGCAGCATATGTGAATTTAGGCTGCATGTTAGCAAGGGCATTTGCATGACATTTTAACTGAGGGATGGTAAAATCAGAAAGCAGCATATGTTGCATATTTGGGATTACTTTTTTTATTTTACAAGAAATGAGCCTCGCTATGAGAAAACAGGTCTTAATGCATGTGCGTAAAGTCGGCACAGGCTAATCAGGGACAACACTGTCAGGTTTTATTATATTTTTCATTTGAAGGAAATCTCTTCGTAGTGAAAATCCAGCTAAGGCAGAAAGTGTTGTCCCGGATAAGCCTGTGCGCACTAAACTGACTAAACGGGAGAAACACTATGCACATGCATTCATCCCCATTTTCCCAGAGAATTTTGTATGTGACTTGATCCAATATAGGGGCATAGTGTGTTCATATCATTTGTGTCATATGGGCACATTTCTAGTTTCATAAAAAGTCTTTTAAGATCGCGGTGGCTTAGTGGATATGGTGTCCGCCTAGCGATCGGGAGGTCATGGGTTCGAACCCCACTGGGAGCGTTCCTTTGATCTCCCTCAAAGACACCAAGTACTGGTTATAGTCTCAGGAAATGGACTCGAGAGCGTTTATATAAGCCTACGGCTTTCGATGCAATCGAGCTTAAATAAATAGGTTTAAACTAAAAGTCTTTTACATGTACTAATAACGTATGTTTGCCAATGAACTGGCCTTGTATGATTTCAGTCAATTTCACCACTGGTGTTCATTCAATGGTGGTTGTAGAAGTTTGGCCTGGGGCCATGGCGTGTGTGGATGGTATGTGGCCATAGATAGAGGAGGAATGTTCTACGGCATAATGGCATATTTATGCATTTCAGTCTGTTTCAACATTTCTGCTACTTCCAAGGTGGACTTCGAAATCTGTCTTATACATGCATTTGTGGAAGGTGGGTGGGGTATTATTCAATTATTTGTGTTTTTTTATTGTTTAACAGTAAGCTATTTTTTCTAGATAGAAATTTATATCAAAGAAGAAGAAATACTTGTCGGTTAATATTAAACTTCCTACTAATAATCAATGCTCACAACGTTGCTTATGGCCATGTGTAAATTCGCCATGTTTTACATACACACCTTATTTATGGAAAATGTTCTCCTCTCGTTTTGATTGTTTGTGCTGAATTAAGTTTTACAACATGAAAAAAAGTTTAAAAAACATTCACATGTTGATAGAATTCTTTTAATACCCTGGGCAATATCCGAAAATATACAAGATTCTAAAATACCCACAGCCACTTTAACAGAAATTTTAAAAACACATGCTTTAAACAAAGATTCTCTGACCTTATACAATTATCACCATACCAATTGTAATGAAATGTTCAATTAAATCCGATTTGTCTGATATGGTAAGGTTGTCTATTTTAGTGGAGACAATGGCTCAGTGCTGCACTATGGCCACGCTGGGGCCCCGAATAGCAAGCAGCTGCAGGATGGAGACATGTGGTAAGGCAGGGAGTTACCATGGTAATACAAGAAAGAATGTAGACATGTGGTAAAGCAAGGATTGACCGTGGTAATTGTGTGGAACTTTACACACATGCTGGTATAAGAAAGGATTGCGGCATGTGGTAAGGGAGGCATTTACCATGGTAATGTTGTGGAAGTGTACAAAGGATGGAGACATGTGGTAAGCCATGGATATTGTATGGAAGTTTGCACACATTCGGGTATAAGAATGAATGAAGACATATGGTCAGGCAGGGATTTACCATGGTATCTGTGTGGAAGTTTTCACACATTCTGGTACAACAAATGTTAGAGGCGTGTGATAAGGCAGTGATTTACCATGGGTTTTGTATGGAAGTATGCACACATTCTGGTACAAGAAAGGATGGAGACATGTGGTAAGGCAGGGGTTAACCATGGTAGTTGTATGGAAGTGTGTACACATTCTGGTACAAGAAACGATGGAGACATGTGGTAAGAGAGAGATAAACTATGGTAATTGTATGGAAGTTTGGAATCAATCTGGTACAATAAGAGATGGAGACATATGGTAAAGGAGAGATAAACTATGGTAATTGTCCCCCGCCAAAGGCGGAGGGATATTGTTTTGGCGTTGTCCGTCCATCCGTCCGGCTGTCCGTCCGTCCGGCACTTTTGTGTCCAGATCAATATCTTGGAAGTGCTTTGGCGGATTTCATTGAAACTTAGTATGAGTATATATATGCATAAGAAGATGATGCACGCCAAATGGCATTGTACACCATCTGTTAATAATGGAGTTATGGCCCTTTGTATCTTGAAAAAATGCTTTTTACTATAGGCACTTTTGTGTCCGGAGCCATATCTTGGAAGTGCTTTAGCGGATTTCATTGAAACTTGGTATGAGTATATATATGGATAAGA